>OMKL01051742.1:0-11494 GCA_900302295.1 Parasudis fraserbrunneri
CGGCCCGCCAGATGGTTTGATCCGGCCCCCAGCTTGTAGAGCTAAATTTTCTGAGCATGTCAAAAAAAAAAAGTTTGTCTCTAGCTCATTCCTGTGAGAAGTTATGATTTTATTTTTTTAGTTACGATCGTTAACTTTGACTGCCATTTACTAGGCTATAATAACGTGAATTCTCCTTACCGCGTTTTTATTGCGTTAACTTTGACAGCCCTAAAGGTACCCTTTAGGGCTGTCAAAGTTAACAAATTTAACACCAATGCGTTGTAACGCGACTATTTTTGTGCGAATTTGTGTTAATGTGGTAACCGCGTAATGCGGTTAATGCACGTTCTGTTCTGATGACCCTTTACCCGACACATAGTTTGGGAATCAGCTTGCAACTTAAGTCAGATGGCAATAGCAAACAGCAATGGATAAAGAAAAAAGTATTTTGAATGCCAAGTTCAGCTACAAAGCCCTCCCAGATGAGTATCCCTTATAGGCTTATAATTGGGATTATAATATTAAATAAATATACAGTATATATCATATTTGTGTATATCATTATTTAACAGACCTTTCAACATTCATTTGTGAGTTAATACATTTCACACAGAAAAACCTTGTATAATGGCATTTTTATTTTTATATTTCTAGTCCATTTCAGACCGGAAGTAGAATTCCTTATTTATACTTTATGATTTGTATCTTCCATCCATGAAAATAAATGATGATACTGCTTTACTGCACTTATTTTAGCATTACCAGTGATGAGTAACACAATGCAAATAAGTAATTAAAAGTGAAACATTTTCAGAATGCATAAACTTGGGATTTATATTGAAATTGTTTGCAATGGACTCTGTTATTTTTACTTCAACTTGTAAAAGGTACTTTTTAAAATCGTCCAGTAAGTAGCGATATTAGTTTAACCAAACGGTTTGGACTAGCTACAAATCCCAAAGCTTTCTGTCACTTGGTGAGTAGTCACGAAATTGTTCAAAATTAATAATCAGCTCTATAAAGGATCATTACTTTATGAGAAACTTCAAAGAGAATGGCACAGGGTAAGTTATATTCATTACTGATAGTAAATTGAATTGTGAGATTGACCACTCAGTGATGCTAGCTAGCTATATCGATTTATATAATCGTGGATGGCCACAAAATATGTAAACAGAGAAATGCCCATTCTGTTTGCCACATTGGAATTTGATTTCACTAACATTAGCTAACTAGTCGTTTGACCTACTACACATTATTGATAAGTGATCGCTAACAACATTATATATCGTGTAACATTATTTGTCCCGCTGCCATGTGGGAGCTATCATTTGCGAGCAACCTTTACCTAGTTAGCTCTGTTTAATGTTAACACATTACACTGAACGTTTGAACTGATAAGAAGAAATATTAAAACTGACATACAAATTTTGACATGCCAAACATGTATTGAGATATTTGAATGTTGAAATTTCAGAGGAAGAAACAATATTATCAAGTAAACTGACTTAATCACTGCCAATTTCATAGGGTCACTGAGTCCCACGTGACCAGAATGCGCCATACATGTCCATGTTTAATAAATAATCCTTGATTTGATGATGATTTCAATAATAAAACCACCTGGCTTCATTTAATTATGCAATTTTTATATATTCTTCATCTGCTGACCGCAAATAATAAAACGCTTTTTTGTGAAACTCATGACCAAGGTATACAAGTCTGAGGAGTGTTATAAACTGGCCTCCTTATTCAATTAAGGCAGTGCAGGTAAGTAGAGTTACCTGCAGTTGCATATGATACTCTTAGAAGCCATAGAACTATAGAAAACCTAGAGATAGCGGTTTGTGGGTGCTGACATTAAAGGCCCAAGGTATCACATGAACTCTCTTGAGGTGGAGGTAGGGGGTAGGGACAGTGGTGGAGGGTTGGGCAGTGATGGGGGACTTTCATTGAGCTACGCTACAACATCAAGGGACTTCAGTCTGTTTTTTAACAGTGCAAGTGGAACCACACATAGCCACACACTAGGCCTACTGTGTGTGGTGCTGCAACATTGGTCTGTTTAATATGCTATATAGCTACAGTTCTACAGCAGTTCAGTTTAGATTTTGGCCAATTCTGATAATCAAAACAATACATTTCCGTGGTTATTCCCTAGCAACACCCTGCTACAACATGCTCAAGGAAACTAAAGCTTCCAGGGATTAATTATACACTGCTATGGGTTTAAACCAATTTGTTTATGCAAGAAGAAAGCTTCCTTTATAATTTAGTACATATATTATAACAAAGTCTTCTTTTAGTAAAGTTTTATCAGACCTTATATATGGCCCATACTAGGCACTAGCAGGCAGCAGGAAGTGACTATGCACTACAAAGGACGCAGAGGGTGACTGGACACTGCTTTGCATTCAACCTTCATTTGTATTGAAAGCAGAGACCTTCCTTTATAATTTTGTATATATATTATAACAAAGTTTATAATATAATCAAGTTTACTGAGCCTTACGTGTGGACTGTAGGTGAATGACTGAGGTTATAAAATACATATCATATCATTTCAATAATATATTATATACACTTATATTATTAAAAACAGACATTTCACCATTAATGTTTTTAACTTTTCAACAACATTTTATGCAGAAATCGTTTTTAAATCGAATTGCAATGGGAACTTTTATTTTGAAAATCATCAGTCAATTTCTGCCCGGAAGTAGAATTCCATATTTAACCTGGCTTGACGCTGATTGAAACAGCTCAGAGAGGTGGTTTCTGGTATTTTTACATGGTTAACAAAACGATATTGACACTTCAGCTGGACGACCAAGCCAGTGTTTCAAAACTAACGTTAGTTAGGTTAGTAAGCTAACGTTATATTTAACATTAAATTCACGTGGGCCGAAGCTGGTAGCAGGTTTACCTACGAGTAGCTTACTACTAGCTTACCGTGGCTAACAAAGTTGTGTAAGTAGCTTTTGAGGTCTATCTGGAGTGTTTGGTTCTCAGCTCACGGGCGCAAGGGAATGAAGGTAAAAATCAAGCAGTGGAACGGTGTAGCATCCTGGTTGTGGGTGGCCAACGATGAGAGCTGTGGGATCTGCAGGATGTCCTTCAATGGCTGTTGTCCTGACTGTGAGTAACGAGCGAACTAACCATGCCATGGATTCTGCAGGCCTTAGTTTAACGTTAGCTATCTGTTCCCTTTTCAGTTTGGCTGGGCTATAACGTTATGTCCCATTTTCTGCTTATGGGCGCTGCTGGGCGTGTTCGATAACGTTATATACAACGGGTTTTCAGGATACTTAAAGTAATTTATGCAGCAAAGTAGTAATGATGAATGCGTCCATCCTCCCTGTTACACCATTGTCACTGATGCATCCATACATATTGTCTCAAAGTAACCTTTGTGAAATGCCTGCATTAATCAACTGTGAAATGACAGTGCATATTTTCTTACAATGTTAAACTTTAATTGCAGGTAAGGTTCCAGGAGATGACTGTCCACTGGTTTGGGGCCAGTGCTCCCACTGTTTCCACATGCACTGTATCCTCAAATGGCTGAACTCGCAGCAGGTCCAGCAGCAGTGCCCTATGTGCCGACAAGAGTGGAAGTTCAAAGAATGAACATATCCGTGCATAACTCTTGGATTGCCTTACAAAGACTGACTGCCATATGCCAGAATTGGAGTACCTAGTAGCCAGATGTGTTTTTGTATCAGTTGTACATAGCCGCATTTCTGTGTTGTTTTTTTTATCCCTCCCAACTGTTATTACATTTGCTGAGGTTATTGCATTCTGTGGACAGAAGCAATTAGTGATGTAAATAATAAATCCTGAATGGCTATTTGTTTGTTGTTACTGCATGTGGTAACTCACTGCTGATTGCTCCAGGAGCTTCCATGTGGAAATACAAATCAAATTAGTTCCCTTACAAAAAAAAAGTATCATTGTAGTTTACCGGCCCCATAAATAATTTACCATGGTGCTGCCATGGTAAAAGTCATGTAACGCCATGGCTTCACTTATGTGCTTAAATAATACCATGGTGTAATCCAATTTAAAAAGTAATAGATTAAGACCGCACATTTACTAATACAAGTTTAATTGGACCATATGATCACCTACATGTTTCAGCTTTTCGCCTTCATCAGGATGTCATTAAAAATAAAACCTTTACCCCTACTGGCTTTAATTACAGGTATCTTCCATAGCTAAACATCACTTAAAGGGAAGTTCAGAATTGTACCCATAGCCCGATTTCCACTCATCAATGATGTTGAAGGGTAGAGTCCTTTCTCAGTACAATCCATGCTGTGCTTTATAGCTAGCTTCTCCTTAGTCGCAAAACTAATGTAAAGTTAATGGGGCCACAGTAAGAAAGCACTTAAATCACACTTGAAACCAGACTGCTTTGTATGTACTTGAGTATGCTTCAGCATTTATTTTAGGGCTTGTTGAGACTGAAGCATGGTCCCATTACTTCACATTAGTTTTATGGGCAACTAGCCGGAGCTGCAGGTATCCAGAATGAAGAACAGCATGGATTGTGTTCAGAAATAATTTGACAGATAGACAACATCATTGGTAAGTAGGAAATGGGGCTATGGGTCATAGATTCTGAACTTACTTTACATTTTCCTCATGTCTCAGCTTAAAACAGTTAAGGGGACCAGCAGGGAGCTGGTCCAACTAACAAGCATTAATTTGACCCCTGTGGCTGTTCTGCACCAAATAATTGCTTCACAAAAGTGTTTCTACATCTGATTACCTTGATCAGAAGAACCAGTTCTAGAACATAATAGTAAAAGTACTGCTTTCACACTGCTGTAGCAAACATTAGAGAAACGAAGAGGCTTTTTTTTTTAACAACTTTATTTAAAAATATGTAGAAAAAGAGACTTTAAGACTTGCAAACAAAACCATGTAAATACTTAATTCACTCTCAAACTAAGTAGGATGCTCACTGGGATTGTTATTCCTGATCAGTTGAAAGTTGAGAGATTGTGCTGTCATAAGACCTAAATACTAAATGTATACATCTTGTATAACCAGTTACCATCCAAACCTATTTACTTGTGGTGGGCCCATGTGCAAATGGGTTGAGTAGCAACAAACAGTTAAGGTTTCACAATCTCCAGATCCCCCCCCCCCCAACAGACATATCGAGTACAGTATTACAGAATAGCAAATCATCATACCAGAGAACTAACTAATTCACTTGCTCAACTCATCATTGTATAAAAGTACAAAAGGTCTAATTTTTGCCCCAGCAAACCACTGGAAATCTGTGGCTGTGGAGATTGCCAGAGAGAAGCCTCTACCAGCTAAAGTTCATTTCATTCTCAGCAGGCAGCCAACTCATTGTGACAGCCCTCCTTCCACCAGACAACACTGCCGAGTCCTTGATCTCCAGAGCTGAGGCAGCTCGTAAAATTATGATGTTCTATTAATCGGCCCATTTTGGTCCTTCGCTGCGGAGCAGCCGGGAGGACTGGGAAGTAGATTTTAGTTAAGTTTGTCATTTAAAGAGGCGAGTGAACTCAGTCATCTTCCAGCCCAAACAGCTCCAGCAGCTCCTTGTTCTCTGGGTCAATGAGGTCAGCTGGTTTCTCCCCACACTCGTTCTCAAGCTCATGGTCGGCGCCCAGAGAGAGCAGGTACCTGACAGAGACAGAAAATAGAAAAGTATCAGATGATGCCGCTGCACTGGAATGTGTGGTGTTGGGTAGTGTAACACCAGTTTTTGCCATAGTTCAGTCGGGGAGGTCAATGGAGTGCAGGAATGTGGCAGAGCCTCAAGCTCATCTTACCTCTGTGGTGTAGGAGGCCTGTCTAGCCAATGTGTGTGCGTCTATTGATGTGTTTGCCATGTAAGTGCTCTCCAAAGAGTAAACATCTAGTAGAAGCTACCTCCCAGACTTGAGTGTCAGAACTGAAAAGCTTCAATAGTACCAGGGCTGAGGATGTTCATGGGGGTACTGCATTGCATGATCAGCACCGATGCCTTTGTCAGAAAGCGTTACCTGAAGGCAGAATCTGTAATACCGTCAAACAGTGACCTGAAGGGTCATGTTTTTTTTTTTATTGCACTTTGTTGACATTTTTTTTCTGGAGAAATTCACTGTATATTAAGTCACTATATATATTATAGCATATACATAAATGGTAAATGGACTGCATTTATATAGTGCTTTCATCCAAAGCGCTTCACAACTTATGCCTTACATTCACCCATTCACTCACACCAACAGTGGAGGCAACCATGCAAGGTGCCAACCTGCTTGTCAGGAGCAGTTAGGGGTTAAGTGACTTGTTCAAGGACACTTTGACACGCTGCCCAGGAGGAGCTGGGGATCAAACCGGCTTTAGATCACCAGACGACGGCTCTACCTCCTGAGTCTTCTCCTAACCGCTCTTGGCAGAGCTTGAGTTGTGGCCAGCAATAGCAACCCATCCCCAATCCCCACTCAAATCCAACCCACACATCAGACCAAAACAAAAATTGTAAACAATGTGCAATACCAAGCAGGGCTCTTTTCCCTAGAGGTTGCTGTTTGATGGCATTACGGATTCTACCTTTAAGCCTTAACGTGATATGTACAGTATAAATAGAGGGCATGAGTACTTAGCCCTTTGCCTTTTTGTTTTTGTAGCTTAGAAATCTATCCAGAGACTCAGTGCTCACCTAGCAATTTCAGGGAAGCCATCGCTGCAGGCCATGTGGAGAGCTGTCCAACCCTCCTCGTCTCTCTGGTGGATGTCTGCTCCATACTTAACCAGCAGCTTCACACACTCCAGGTTCCCAGAGAGGACTGCCTCGTGGATGGCAGCCATGCCTGTGCACATGTGGCCATAGGAAATACCATCAGGTCAGCACAGGACAGTTGTTGAATTGCACTATTGAGGGTTTTTGCTACTTGCTAATATTTATCAATCTTAAAACTCCTCAGAAACACCAACGTAATTTGCATAACACATTTGTCTGTTTAAAGATCAGGCTGTGTCTGTTCTTTGTCTGTTTAAAGATCAAGGTTCTTACCAGAGTGATAGATGGTGTCCAGACTGACTGTCCTATTTTGGATGAAAATTCCAATCCTTTCCAGCTCACCCGTTCGTACATAGTCCTGGAAAACGATGTCATTGGGGAAGTGGACATTACGGATGGGTTTGAGGGAAGCTGAGCCCTTGCAGGACAGTGGAACATCACACTCCTGAGAGAAAGCCTTGATTCCCATGGTCTGGGACACAGGGCACGGGCAGTACTTCATCCTAACGAAAATCAGATCTTCTTTTGCACTTGTAGACAAGCTGGCAAATAGCAGCAATCCTTGGAGCTTAGGCCTAATAAAGTTTAAAATTCAAAGCAAGTCCTTCTGTTGTATTCTGTTAAATACTTGAGTTCAGTTCTTCTTCACAAAGATCAAACAGCCTTTCCTCTGGTTCTCTTGCCGTTCAGTGCGCCCTGTGTATCAGCAGTTGAGCTACTCCTCTGAAGGCCAGGGTCTTCATGTAGACCTCTATATAGCCTCTGCCAGGCTATTTCCGGCCCGGACACCTCATAGATCTAGTGGCTAGAATTGGAAGATGAATGGTCCTCTAGTCAGGGCCCTCCCACTCACTTGTCACACGCCCTGGATACAGCTCGTATCTCCAGCCATGACAGCAGTAACTTCAGTTTGTTTTCATCTTCCATTCCCAGATGCTGCCCATTCAAGATGCATTACAGCAAGTAGTCACGAATCACTTCCAAGAGTTCTAGTAAACGCTGAGAAGGCATGAAAATGGTTTACTGCTATGGGATACCAGGGTGAAGGAGAGGCGAAATGCCACGACTGGCCATTTGAACCATGACGTAAACCATTTTAGAAAAGAAGTTGTCTTCATAGTCATATACCAAGTATATCACCCAATGTGAGAAATGGGATTGGTGATGATCATTCCAAAAATGAAGTAATGGTTTTTGTCATCTGCGACAGCTGAAGGAAATGAGACATCAACATGGATCTTAACTTGTCGTAGTAGGGGTGCTGGTCCACTTATCAGAGGTTAGGGCAGTGGTTTTCAAACTTCGGTGCCCAGTAAGGGGGCACGTGTGTCGTGAGATCAGGGCAAACAGTTAAACTTAGCTCAAAATTGTTAGTGAAAATAATATAGCATTACATGTACTGTGTATTCTGTTCACAAAATGGATAAGGATGTCTTCCATATACATCAACTATGGAGTTATTACAAATCATTGTTTGAATAAAAAAATTAAGTTGAACACAATTACTTTTGTTTTTTGTTTATTTGGCCGCCAGTTTTCACTTTTCCACATCAAATTCAATGATGGAATGCTTTGTTAAGTTTCCCCCACCCCTGTACAGCTGTCAAAACCCCATCACCCTGCCCTTCTCAACCTTCCCATCTCTGCCAAACATCCAACACAAAAAAAAACAACAAACAAAACATTACATTCATAACCCTGTCCCTGGACTAGAAGAACAAAAAGAAAAGAAAATCTAGGTAACCGTCATTTCAATCTTGCTCACATATTTACGATCACACAACAGTCGTTCACCACACACACACGCACGCACACGCACTTGTACACCTCCATGGGGTTAGGAGCGTTTGGGTAGAGCCATGAGGATGGGGTTGGTACAGTAAGGGTGAGGGGCAGGGCTGTTCCACTGTTCCTTCCACTCTTCAAGACATAATGGACACCTCTCTCAGACCCCCCTCCCACCAAGAAAAACACAGTTCCCTTTAAGTAAGAACCTCTGCCTCCTTCAGTAACCAAGCTAAATCTCTGACTGGCATGAACACAGTGCAACCAAACAGACCTGTTCCAGTCTCTAGGTCTGAGAGAGTGTCCAAAGGCCAACGTTGCCCCAGTTAGGCCAACTGACTTCAGCTGGGCATATGGGTACATAGATAACAATGACAGATGTGAAATAAAAACCCTTTATAGTGAAAATAATACAATTAAATACAATAAATCCCCCTCCCCCCAAATAGTTTGCCTTTTTTTTTCTCTTTAAAAAATAGTCAGTAGCCGTGCTGAACTGAGGGTAACTTAGATCTGGAAAGGGAATGAAGGCAGAATGAGAAAAACAAAGTCAACCCAAAAAAAGGATTGGTCTCGGCTACAGATGCATAATATTGCTTCCGGGGGCTCTTTGTGCTACACAGAACATCAGTTTGATTTATTTTTGTGAACTCTTCATTGAGAGAAAAAAAAAAAAAAAAAAAACGAAAACAAACAAAAAAATAAAAACTATAGGATGGCCCCAAGTCCCCTGAGAGATCAATCCGTACGAACCACCATACAAAGCCCTAGTCCTCAGAATGTCTACCAAAGGGATAGAACATTGGCAGCCCCCCCTTACCTGCAAATACATACAGGTTACACCACCAAGTCACCTCATACCCACACTAAGAATGGCATGTTTTTTGGGGGGGGGAGGAAGGGGTGGGGGGGTTACAGGAAATTACAGAACAAAATTTTGCAAACTGAATGTCAAGTATCTCAATGCCATTTTTACATTTGGTTCAAAATATACAAGGCAAATTCTTGATGCGGAACTTGGTAGAGAAGGCATGGAGGCCTCCCATAGTGGTGGCGTGCTGTTCCACCGAGTTCCCCAGGGAGGGGACAAGTTAAGTCCATCCAGGACAGAAGATAGGAGGCTGGAGAGAGATGGCTGGCCAAACGTCCTGCCATGCCTGCTGAGGGACTGACTGAGGAGCGATTAAAGGGGAGGTATTAGTGTCCACAGGGAGGTGAAGATGGTGATGGTGATTGGTCGGAGGGTTTGGGGGCGGGGCTCGTCTCTTCTTCACCAGCTCTTATAACTCATCGTGTCCCTCCTCACCATCAGAATCTTCATCGTCCTGGTCCTCCATGTCTTCCATATCCTGGAGGGAAGACAGGAAAACCAATTCAATACAAGGTAGGGGGTCTTTAAAACTTGTACAAGTTACCCAATTAAAACCGGTTTAGCATAGCTAAACAGATAATGCACAAGTTGTAAACCCTATGTAAAATCAGGTCTAAGGTTCACCAAATATACATCATCCAAAGAGTTATTCTGGACTAGAGACTATTCTAAACTTGCGCATTAAGTTCGAAATCTGGTTGCATTACAAGTGCAAGTATGAAAAGTCTGTAGACATTTCTTTATTCATTAGTATTCCATTGCAGACATCTTGGTTGGCAAACAGGTGATTATAATCAACGAGGAGGTGATTATCATTAAATTACAACTGTGGCAAATGAGCTGTGGCACTGCGCCATATTGATTGGCAAAAGAATACTACACATACCAGGAGTTCTCCACTAGGTGAGTTATTTAAAGAAAAAAAGGCACAATGAAGGAGGTGAACCCCAACACAGGCAAGTCAATGAGCACTTCTTTTATCCATTTAACAATGCTCTAATTTGAGAAGCAGCGAGGAGAGAAGAGATGGGAAAGGACAGGCGGGGAAAGTTGAGAGGATAAGTGGAGAGAACAAGACAATTGTCAACCACCAACAGCCCTCATATTCCTCTCACCATCCCCAAAACTGAATTATTATAATTCTTATTTGGAGAAAAATGTTTGCATGGGTTGGTAATTTGCTCTGAAAAAACATATAACTCGATTTTGAAATTTGGACACCCCATGTATTTGCAGTTGTAAAGTCGATCCAAATCACTTGGAGTGTGAATGTGATACATCACTCGCGGCAACGGCGTCCCATCTTGCTAGCACATAATATGTCACCTGAAAGTACTCAACCTCTACGATCTATAACTATGAACACAACACTAACTTACCATCTTTAGACAATAAAGTTTGAAAATATTGTTCCCCTGAAAACGTAAAATGGAGTTATATGGTTCTTCATCTGAGGTACTCAACTGATGCACTGAAGACATATCTACTTCAAAAGCCCTCTCTAAATCAAAGCATCCGTGACTCTTGATGGAACACGTAATCCACTGTATCATAACATAAACACTTATATGACATGTACATTTCACAAGGCTATGCCCTTGCATCTGTACCATGGAAGGGTGGGGAAAAATGTGTTGTGTATAGGAGGGAGGGCAAGGGATAGTGTGTATAGGAGGGAGGGTGAGGGATAGTGTGTATAGGAGGGAGGGTGAGGGATAGTGTGTATAGGAGGGAGGGTGAGGGATAGTGTGTATAGAATGCAGGGTGAGGGATAGTGTGTATAGAAGGGAGGGCGAGGGATAGTGTGTATAGAAGGGAGGGCGAGGGATAGTGTGTATAGGAGGGAGGGAGGATAGTGTGTATAGAAGGCAGGGCGAGGGATAGTGTGTATAGGAGGGAGGATAGTGTGTATAGAAGGCAGGGTGAGGGATAGTGTGTATAGGAGGGAGGGTGAGGGATAGTGTGTATAGAAGGGAGGGTGAGGGATAGTGTGTATAGAATGCAGGGTGAGGGATAGTGTGTATAGGAGGGAGGGTGAGGGATAGTGTGTATATAATGCAGGGTGAGGGATAGTGTGTATATAA
>OMKL01051772.1:0-12959 GCA_900302295.1 Parasudis fraserbrunneri
TGCCATCCGGTGCCAGCTCGACACAGCCATCTGCACGCTCGCTTGGCAGCCTCTCCTTCCAGTCAATTTGCATTTTCGTACAATCTCTCCCTCCTTCCGATCCACCCCCACCCGCATAGGGGATGTGTCAAGGTGTTTGAGTCCTAAGAACTCCCCCGAGGGACGCTACGGAGGAGACGGAGGCTCAGCGATTTGTTTTTCCTAAACTCGATTCCCTTCTCAGCACATAGTATTCTATTAACATTTATTAAAGCCTATCATACGCCTGAGAGGAGAAGTATGATTTCGCTGTTACCACCCGCAGACGGTGCTCGGAATAGAGTTGACAGTAAACACCGATCAGAATGCGAGGAGCTGCTCTGGGGCTTTATCTGCCATCATCTCAACTTCAGCAGCACCAGGAGCAAAGGTGGGCCACTTTGTTGTTTTCCTTGGAGCGCCGAGCGAGATTATGTTTTCTGCAAGGGCCGCAAATTGACTCATTCCATTCTGGACAGACAAAGAATGTATCAGTATAAAAAAAAAAAGGCTTTTATTCTTTTTTTTTATCTTTTGAAGAAATCAAGGTACGCTTAAACAATCTTGGCCACCACGGCTGAGAAGCGCAAAGAAAGAACGATTCCTAGTCAGAGCACAACAGATGGCGAGACGTATGGAGTTGAGAGGGAGACGTGGCCCATCAACGCCTCAGATAAAATCAGCCGTGATAAAGAAAATATAATGCAAACTAATCAGCGATCACAGGCTATCTGTCTTCTCCTCCCCCCCATGCCTCTCCCCTCTTGTCATCACTCTCTGTCGCACTCCTGCATCCCAATTAACGCTGTTTCAAATTGTTCAAGTGGTTTCTATTGCAAATCAGATAGCTGCCATGCCCCGGAGGTCTCTGTTTAATATTTCATCGGCAGCTGTGTGGATGTCATTAGACTGAGATTACCCATTCCTCTAATTTCGTCCCAAGCTTTTATTTCCGCCCCAATCAGAATAGAAGTATCAAAACTCAGTCTTAATAATTACGACATTTATATGACTAATTGATGTGATTGGTGCCGTCCCCATTCGTTCGTTCTAAAACATCCCAATTATGAACTGTGTTCCCCGGTGTGACACGCTGATCAAAACGATGACACATCTGGAACCATGACATCAGCCCAGCAGGGGGGGTATGACCGAGTGGCACACTTCCTCAGTGGCTTTAACCAACCAATCCAACAGCATAAGGGCTCCAGCAAGCGGACACATGGCAGTGAGCAGAGAGGAAGGTAGTCTAAAGGGTTGAACGGCAGGCTTGTGATCGGGAGGTTGCCTGTCTGAATCTGTAGGGAGCCAGGCTACTAAAAATCTGAATTGGCGATCCCCCCCCCCATTCCTATGTATCTTATCGATGTGGCCTCGAGCAAGGCACTGGACAACTGTGGCTGTACTGGGCGGTGTTTTGACAGTATTCTGTTTTCTAATTAACATCAGAAGAGCAACGTGGAGCATTCTGGTTACCTCTTGCCTACAGTCTGCCTGGACAGTCCTTTCAGAAGTTCTAGTCATGCTGCTTTCCTCCAGGTTGACAGCATGCAGACATTACTTATATTTCGTACGGCCCGCGGAGGTTGTTGTGATTCTTTCCAGCGCTTAAGAGAAGTTTATGTCACTTCTGTGATGTAACTTTATTGCTTTTTATTCACATAAAGCTTTCTCACCAACCCTTTGCTACTACATTACTATGCCTCCACTTGTCTTCCCCGCTCACCAGGCGGTAAAGCTATCCTAAATCACATCACAGAGTGTTTAGTCGCTTTGAGAGCATAGTGTTCCAGTTCAAGTGTTTTAAAGTGCTCTCTCTCTCTCTCTCTCTCTCTGTCTCTCTGTCTCTCTCTCTCTCTCTCCATGTATCCCCTTCTCCTGTTCTCATACATACACACCCCACACCCACCTTCTATCTCCCAATGTGACCTGGACGTTTCTCCCCATTTAGAGTTGTAACGGTATTGATTCGCGTGTAAACAGGACACGGCTCCTCTTTTCCCATGGTGCAATTTCAGCTTAACTCGTACGTCAATACATCGATGCAGTCCTCCGAGGCCGCTCCCGGACACACTCCCAAATTGATATCCAACATAGGCTAAATGAACACCCCATAACATCGCCCCCCCCCACCATAAACACACACACACACACACACACACACACATACACCCCTGTCTTTCTCCCAGGAGATTTATTTCCTCTGCAACCATTCCAGACATCTTCAGACACGTAATGTGTCGGCAGCCTTTCCCTTTCCTTAGGATCCTGGGCTGTGTACATCGGTTCACGTGGGTCAACATACTCCTCCACGCTTTTCTGCTGTTCGTGCAGCTCTGTCTCTCGGAGATACATTTTGGCCCAGACAACGGCGTATTTCGCGGTATCAGTCATTCCGAGCTACATTATTTGACCTCCAGTGAAGCAAGCTTCATGGAACTATTCAGAGACCGCACCGACACGCCCATGCTATTGCTCTGTAATTCTGATGCTTATCAGAGATTGCAGATTGGATTGTTAGGCCCCAGTCTTTAGCATTGAATAGATGGATTACATGCATTATTCACGTTGCGATAATGTGTGCGTACTCTGTGTATGGCCTTGGGAATGAGGATGCAGACTTTATTGTAATGGAGGCAATATTACATACGGTACTTCCTTGTGTTTATTTTTCCTTTGTTCGTTGTGCTCACATTTAAATGAACCACAGAATTTAGGTTTGTTGTGTGGCATTGTGTTGAGTTTGACTCAACTGCATCGCTGCAATACAAAGTATCACAAACGGGAAAGCAAAAGGAGATGCCTTGGGCAGGGAAGACAAATTTCCCCCTACACTGTGTACAGATGGGTTACAGTAGCCTTGTAACTGGGCCTTGGAGGCCCCCCAAAGCACGAGGAAAGAGTAACTAGCTGACCACAATCTATTATTAACCACCAGATCAAATCGGGGAGGGAAGACGGGGGGGCGCGGGCGGGACCTGAGGGGGATGCCGGGTTCACCGCGCTGTGTTGGATGTGTTGAGGGCATAAGAGCAGGAAGCAGGGAATTCAGTCATTTTACATGCCCATCCTACAGGGTTGACTTTTCGGTGACCTCGGGGACGCACAGTGGTTTGTCGCAGGAAAACTTCAACTTTTCTGACTTCTTGACTGGGTCAAAAGAGCAGAAAGCAGCAGGGGCTTGTTTTTCAGGCAGTGTTGTGCTGACAAAAAAAAAAAAGTAAAACATAACATGGGCTCCATGCTTTGTATTCTTTTTGCCTTAAGCTGAGAGGAAGATAAAATTCACCTATTTTGTGCATGCACATGCTCGCTTCGAGAGGAAGACCGGCGCATTTCGGCAGGAGATTTGAGCGTTCGCAATTTGTTATTCAAATTTTTGGGGGGATGTCTTTACGCCCACTTTAAAATAAGAAAAAGCTTTGTGTTGGTGCGATGGTGCCCTAACCTATGCAAAATTAAGTTGTCGCATGAATTCAACAACAGAACACAATAGATGTCAGCTCTGCTCCAAGTTTAAGCACTGGCTGAGAGTGCACTGTAAAACCTCTCTGCTTAAAAGATCTGCAGGCACTGGCTGAGAGTGCACTGTAAAACCTCTCTGCTTAAAAGATCTGCAGGCAACGTCTTGGGGTTCTCGTCATTTGCATTCCAGTTTGAATACCAGATTTATGGTGTAATCCAAAGGAGAACTGCAGGACATTGTATGGAAATTATTTTCAGCTATGAGACTTTTCATTAATGCAATGGTACAAACAAAATAAGTTGGAAAATGTTACCTACAAAAACAGTAACAATAGTAACACAAGTTAAAATGTGCGATGTTTATTATTGGTTTGATAATTTGGCAGTCAGTTTGAATGGTAGGTAATCTAAGTGAACAGTTTCCTCTTAAACAAATAAATCTCCCACAGCTCCTCTGTGAACATCTGGCTGACACCTGTAGCAGCCCTGCTTCATTTCTCCATTATGACATTTCACTAAGCAAAGTCGTTAGAAGTCACAAGCAGCAGTGCCCTGCTTTGTGACTTGCTAGCAAAAAGATAGATCCCCACTTTGAGCTTTTATTACATTGTTTAGCATTCCTGCCCCCTCAAAGGGAAAAATATCCATTTTTGGAATGGGTTTGAGTAATAGTCGCACTTTTTCAGATTATTACTTTGAGGAGGTCTGCCAATACTCCATTATAGAAAGGACACCTTGGGGCATGTTTATGGACTTTTTCCCTGGTTAAATTAGTTTTGGCTCCTTTTGAAAGCCAGTCATAATATATTGGGCCGTGCTGCATAGGTAATACAGAAGCCTTGCTAAGAAAGCCTCCTTCGCTGTAACCTTTACGCTTGTCTTGATGACGTAACCAGATCAATAAGTTAATAGCAAGTGCTGGAAACATAAGGGCAAGAAGTCACAGTCCACCTGCCTGTGACCTTTTAAAGAAATCCTGCGGAAGAATGTCTGGCTCTGAAAAAGACCTTCTACCAATGCCTCACAATGCTACACAGTGGCCTAAGCTTTGTTACAACACTCGACTGGGGGCGGGGGGGGAATTCAAAAAAGGGGGAACAGACTGAAGTGAAACAACAGAAATTGTTGCATCGTAGGCCTTATGGCTTCTTATGACACCTCCTTTACTAAATGGCCTTGTTTGTCTGTAGGGGGTCATGTCTTGGTGTCATTAATATTTGATGGAGCACAATGGAGGTAACCTTTTAAGGTACCCCACTGCTGAAAACTCCCCGGTGACCTTTTCCCTCACCTACATTCCTTTTCTTTGGGAACTTATTTGTCCTTCTGCGAGATTGACTAGGTGTGGTCCATATGAATCACAGACTCAGGCACTTTCTTTTACGGTACTTCAAAATAGGTTTTGGGTGCTGTTAATGTTTCGGCATAGTAGTTCATCAAAGCTTACAAGAATGTCAGACGTTTTAAAGGGATCACATGACATTTTGACTTGTAGTCCATCATCAGCACTTGACACAGTGTGGTGGAGTGTTTCTGTATTTGCACTTTAAAACAGCATGTTTTTAGCATTCATCATTCAATCCAATGGGTATATCAAGTCTCAAGCTAGCCAATCAGTACCAATTGGTTTCAATGAGCAATTTGGGTTCAGTGACTCAAATTCAAAGTGTCGAAGTATACCTTTTAAATAGGCCAAATAAGGTTGAATCCTGCACTATGTGATATTTAGCCAGAGAGTGTCTAGAAAATATCTCTTGATGCTAGTTAATGATTTTACTTCACTCTCTGCCCTGTGTCCAGCAGTACTCTGGGAGGTTGTCGGGGGAGCGGATGTGTTTGTGATCAGTAGCTGGTCTGCCATTGATCTTGGCCATCTGAAAAGGAAGCCTGGCGACAGGCTGTTAACCTCAAACTGTTGGGAGGATTAATCCATTTCATCCCACCCTGCTCCTCTTCGCTCTGCTCTGCTCAATTTCTTCCAGGCAGACACACCAATATATAGCCTACTGTATACCATGGTGCCTGATTTGAAACAGCGAGAGGTACAGGCCCACGGCAGCTTAGAGGCTTCTGGTGGTAGCGGGTCATGCTGTTTCAAATGTTTACTGCCATGATGAGAAAGTATAGTGCTGAAAAAAACATCCAGCTTGGGGAGTGCCTCAGGGAGTAATACTGGGTGGGGTAAATCTGAGGGATGGATACTGCTGCATTTTGTTGTTTGGTGGTTGTATGGCAGAAACTGAGATTGTTCCAAAAAGAGCAAGTTGTTCACTGACATATAAAATAAATGGCGTAAACAGAGTGTGCAAGTTCTACCTTCAACATACATATAAATCACAGCTTTAAAGTGAAAATCCACCCTAAAACAGAAGTTACATTGTGCTATACCAATGATTGTTTTTGCAACATGGAATTAATAAATTATTGAAGTGTAATGTTCTAACTTATGATAATGAATTCAAAGTAAGAGTCGGCCTAATGGTGTGTTTCTTTTTCTAAAACGAGTAGGTCGAATTTACCACACTGTGACCATTAGCTAAATTATTTATTTTAACAGTGACAGCTGGCTGACACTGACAGGCACATGACAGGTAGCTGCCCCAGCTTTCTCCCAACGGACTACACTGAAAGCCTTATTTTGAAATTGCTCAATGGTGGATATTCACAGCTTCTTTGCAAAAATGCCAGCTTGGCCCAGTTAGGAGACGCATGCTGCCCCTGAAAGACTGAATGAAGACGCGGCCCAGATGACAAATCAACTGAAATCGCCTTGGCGGCGCTAAATAAACGTAGCTACTGTAGCAACTCTGCCCAAACTTTTCCGGGTACTCACTTTGCCTTTAGCAACATTGGAGCAAAATGTCTCGGTTTTGAGGAGGATTAGGAGCTGTCTCAGATCTACAATGGCTCAAGAAAGATTCTCTAGCCCTACTGCATCGAGGGTGATCTGACTGCAAAACTGTCACTGTAACATTAAATAGTGGACATCGATATGGCAGCTGTAAAAAGAGGCACCATCTTCTGCTTCTGCACTAGGTAGGTAAGACATTCATCGTGTATAGTGGAGAAACTCAGGCAGTAAAATGCAATTATGTGCTCAAAGGCAATAGTCTGTAGCCTATCGTTTTGTGCAAAGTGCAAACTTGTCTGTGTGCTCTGGTTCTGCTTGATGTGTAACAGGCTTTTAGAGGAGCTTTCCATTCAGCACCTGTCTTCGCAGCCCACCTTCCTTGAGATATTTCCTCCTCTTGCTGTACCATTTATTGCTATTAGCTTTTAGGCCTACTTAATGTATTATGAATGTGTGCAATAGTGAATTTTGGTTGTCTATTGGAAGGCCAATATTAACATGTAAGATATCCTTTTTTGTGTTTACATTGGGGAAAAGCTAGGGCTATACTTCAGGTTAGGTCTATAATGTAGTGATTTTTATTAACTTGGTCTGTTTAATTGTTTAATATGTGAAATGCACTTGTGAATTTAGGTCTTTCTGTTATGACAAGTTCAGCCATGGGGCATTGAGCCAGTATCGGTCAGGTTCACATGCACATTAATGTTACAATGATATTTGGGAGATTCTATGAGTTTGCGCGTGTAGCCTAAATCCCATATCAATTTTGAAAATGCTGGGGTACGCTCATATACCGACTATGGGAAACCTAAATATGATGGCTGGGATATAGCCATGTCTAGATACTGATGTTACCTTATTCATTTACTTTTGGGTTCTTCTGTCTGTGTGAGTTATGTTTCCACAGGTTTGCTTACAATATTCTCTTTCCTCATGCTATATGGTATTGATCATATACGAAAATGCATGCAAACATCTTATCAAAAAACATCACCTTGTACAAATTTCGCACAGTTGTGAACCCCCAAACAAAAACAGTCGTGCAAGCAGTTTTCTGCGGGACATCCACTTTTCCGCAAAATTTCCTGCAATCGTGGAATAGCAGAATCCTGCATACTGTCACAGTGTCCTCGGAGTTGTTCCACAATCTCTTGATGACGTCATCAAGTAGTCTTGTCTCTGGTATTCAGCTCAAGGTGAGACTTGTTGTTATTCCCAAACGGAAACTGCACTGTTCAGTATAATAGAAATAACATGTGAATTCTGTTTTAGGGTGGATATTCCCTATGGCTGTGTCAGAAGAACAGACAAGAACCCCAAGAGTCTGGTGAGTTTCTTTGATCTAGCAAGCCAACAGATGGGGTCTGTTTTGTTTTGTTTTGTTTGTTAATGTACCATCATTAAAAAAATAGCCTATTGTTCTGAACGAAGCACCCATTTTTTATTTGCACAATAGCTTGGAAGTTCTATCCATCCCACCACTGAGTGAGTTGACCGATTAATTCCGCAAACTAATCAATGACCACGCTCAGATCTTTATAACCTTTTCATGAGTTACCTGGAAGTTTCGTGCTCTGCCCTTATCTGTTTCACCTTGTTCATCCTTAGCAACTGCCTTCATCCAGTGCTGATGAGGACTAGCCAGATTCAAGAACATAACCTTTGCTGGCTAATGTTAGTTAAACTTGCGAAAAATGTTACCATTAAGGATGATATGAGCATGCTGCTGTGTTGTTGAATGTTCACTAAGACCAGGCGAGTATTTCATTCATTAGGATTTCATAGTTGGCCAGATACTTGATGCGCAATTAACTTGACGCTATAGCTAGCAAAATACTGATATTGGTTCTTGTGGATGTTTTACAATCATACGAATTTATTATATTTTTTGTTATGATGAACACTTAAGGGTTATTTTGGAGTCATCTGGCTTGCTGTAACATAATGATGTAAATGTAGCTGTAACATAACAGCATGGCTGCATCTGGTGGGGATAGTGTGGCAAGTCGGCAACTCTGCTAGTGTCCACTTACTGTCCTGCTAATGGGGATATTCCTCTTGGAGCAGTGATGGCATCACCTTGGGCAGCCTGAGGTCCTGTATCTGATTCTCACCCTACTTAGTGCTATTGTAGCCTACCCATATCTCTCAAAGATCTACCTGAATTTACTTCTGTGATTTTTTTTTCACTGCTGTTATATGAGCTAAGATGGACACCAGTGTGTCATGGCTACTCGCTGGAGGAGTCCCACAACGACACGTTTTTGGGCTTAAATATTGACAAAATTGATGAGTGTGAGGCAAGCATTTCTTGGAATCATAACCAATGGCTTGGGAGCAGACAAATAAAACAACTTTGGTTAGGTATGCTTCTTAGGGATAAAAGCCATATGTTTGTTGAAAAGCTACTTGCCAGATGTGACACTCGGAACTATATTTGGGGTTGAGCGATATTGTGTCACCCAATCAGTCTCCCTCCAAGGGCTGTGCCATGTCTGACAGCTGTTGTTGAAACACATGATTTTCTGAAAATTGCTATGAGTCATAAGGTCGCGCTGCTGAGATAGAACACAAATATTAGATTCAACAAACAACTGTAAGGTAGCTGAAGGCCAGAATTGGCTAAAAGTGAAAATGGTTTGAGAGCCAATTGTATGGGATCAAAGTGTGAATCAAGGAAGACATCTTGAAATAAATTTTTTGTTTTGCACATAACAATAATTAAAGCATTGCCGTTATTATATTCAATTCATGATTTATATAGACTTTTTAAAATCATGTTATTTTTCTATGCTCTTTCCTTTTTTCTTTTTTTTTTTAAATTTATTTTATGTAAAGCACTTTGAATCGCCACTGTAAATTGATCAAATAGATTTCATATCAACTTAATTGACGTTACTAAAATTGCAGTCTCTTCAATATTAGGGTTCCCGTCCCCAATTTTTTTTTTACCAAGGTTTTTGACAGTAAGAAACCTGGATTTATACTGACGAGTATATCTTAAGTTGTAGTCTGGTATTAAAAATTCCTAAAGGATAACAAAGTAGGCCAAGACCTAAAAGTATGCAGACTGATAACAAACTGAGCTCAAAGAAAAACTAAATTGTGAAGAAACCTGAAGCCAAGATTGACAATTTACAGGAAATGCAATGCCATAATAAAATTGGTCACATAGTATTAGGAATTCTTACACTGATCACGTTCCTACTGTTTTTAATGGGGATATTGTGGAGATTGGTTGAAGACTTTACCTCAAATGGGAAAATCACGGAGTAAACAAAAGAAATACCCCAATGAGCCACCCCCGAATACACCAAATGTGATTTTTTTATTGCTGTTATTTTTCTATGCTCTTTCCTTTTTTTTTTTTAATCTATTTTATGTAAAGCATGTTGAATTGCCACTGTGTATGAAATGTGCGATATAAATAAACTTGCCTTGCCTTAGATTTTAATAATTGTCATAATTGCCAGAATGAAGTGGAAACCACAGATCATCTGTTTTTCAATTGTAAGATGGCCCAATCTTTATGGACAGCTTTATGTGAATGGATTCAGTCTTAGGGAATTATCTTAGCAGCTTTTCTTCTTGACAATATAAGGTTTGGTATTTTCATGGAGGGTCGAAAGGTGGAATATCTGATCAATAACCTGATTATTATGACAAAATATTTTTTTCACAAATATAAATTCTTCACAAAAAGCCTCCACCTGTAGTTATTATCTTCAAAAATGACCTAAATATGTTTTCAAAATCTGTAAAACTCATGAAAAAATGAACATGCTCAGAAACCTTTTCTTTCTCTCACAATGATTTAATCTGATCCCAATGTAATGCATCTCCCCCTTTATTTTTCTTAATTGTCTGTCAATTTTTTTATTGCTTCCTTTGATACGTACATGACTGTATATTTGTATAGCTTTTGCTCAGTCTTTCTATGTTTATGGATTTTTTATTATAATTTTACCTTAAGATTTGTACATGTCATAGTTGTTTAAATAAAGGTAAAAAAAAAAAAGCATCTTTGCTTCTCCTCAGACCTCTCTCATGCAGGTATTATCGCCCCCGCTGGTTGGAGGATGCATTGCAGTGCTTCAGACTTCCCTGCTCAGATCCCTCATGCAGGTATTACCACCCCCTGCTGGTTGGAGGATGTATTGTATTTTCTTTCAGAAGTCAATTGCCAGGTCAGTTTACAGTTTAGTCATTTAGCAGACGCTTTTATCCAAAGGCTTTTTATCCAGGTCATACACAAAATATGAAAACTATATATTAGAAATCTAATTATAAATATATGATTACTATATTTACTGTAATATATATATATATATATATATATATATAAAATGTATTATTATTATAAATATATATTACATGTTATATTACAGATAATAAAATGCATCAATAGTAGTTATTAAAATAATTATTGATGCGCAAAAACAAATACCCATGTATTCATATCATTAATATATCAATATGTATGAATTACTTTTCAATCATTCCAAACTACAGGGGATAAGTATGAGCTCTGAAGCTCCACAAACTTCCATTGCATTGATAACTGTCACTCCAGTTATGTAAAACCTATCACATAAAAAAAAGAAAAAGAAATTCCAGTGTAGCTGTAGGCAGTGATTACACGGGTCCAAGCACACCTTGAAAAACAGAAAACATTCACAACAGAGAAGGTAGGCTAATGGTTCCAAACAATTTCAGTCTACCATTCCATTACAGGTTCATATTTCTTCCATCTTCGTAACATTTCCAAAATCCGGCATATTAACAATGTCTGACGCTGAAACCCTAGTACACTGGGACTTGGGACTGGGTAGTTATGCCTGTCAGTGACCAGTAGGTGAGACAATACTCAAAGTGTGAGAAAATCATGGAGTGAAGGAACAACCTAGCAGCATTTTCAGTTAAGGATGTCCTGATTTGCCGGAAATTACACAAATCAAATTTAACAATATTTGCCACCATTTTCACATGACTTTTGAAGGTTAAAGTGGAATCTAATGTAACCCCAAGCTACTTGAACTCTTTTAAAACATCAAGCTGATCCCCTCTTAGGAATACATTAGTGTGTCACCTCTATTGATTGTTTAGAAAACATACATACAGTTTTTTTGGTGTTCAGTAAGAGACATGATTTAGTGAGCCAATCCTGAATACGAGTTATTGCTGATGTAAGAGTTTAACCTAATCTTTGCCATGTAGGCTATCTTCCTCTGCCATGTTCCAATCGTCGGCTACTTCCTTTTCAATTGAAAATAAATCAAGCCAAGCACCCCCAGTCCTTAACCAGCTATACATTATGCTTATTATGATATGACTTAACTTCACCCTTAACACGATCTTGGTCAAGAGGGAGTGAAATCCGCCATAAACAACTTGCGAGGCGTTTGTTAAAAAGTTAAAAAGGAAAATGATTCACACTAAGTGGAGAGAAATGTGCATGTGCTTCTTTCTCTCTGGATTGCCAGGTTGCACAAAATATTCAGCATATTAGATATTAGATGGTCTCACACAATTCAATCCATGTGTTGCATCAAACCTGTAAGACATAATCCTCTGCTTTTACTGGTTATTTAAGCAGACATGCTTGAAGGGGCCCAACATTTGCTCCACCCTTTGGCCACGCTGTGAAGTCTCTTGACTGTGGCCTTTGTTAGTATGGATAGAGATCATTCCTGAAACGGTGCTAAAGCGCTCGTATGGACGGAGATCGTTTTCGTTTTTTAAAATAAAAATGTATCAGTGTTCACATATAGTGCAAAACTCAGGGCGCCTCCCCACATGTTGTCACCGCAGGTTGACAACTACCAGATTAACCACCAGAGAGGAAGATCTTAGGTTGTAGTTCTACAACCACCACATAAAACAAGTATCATTTGAAACGTTATTCTATAGAAACAGTCATCTACTCTGACTTGACATCACTTGGATTGTGAAAAGATTATATTGATCTGCATGTTCGTATCAAAGGATCCCCATTTGCGGTCTTTGTGAGTTTAACATTGGTGAGTTACATAATGCCATTTTTCCATTGTGAATGCTGGTAAACAAAAATAGCCTAGATATTTATTATTTTTTTTGCATATTTACAAATCGAAGTCAGTTTTGAAAATAAGGTGATAGATAGAAAACATTCCAATGTACGCAGATCCACTCTTATCTTATTTTGACCTTGTAAGGAAATTCAGAGGTTTGTGTCCTATAGCCAACAATGTTTGCATGCATGATAATCTGGGTTTGGTTGCGCCAAGCCACAAATGTCTTTAGTTTTAGTCTAATTAAAAAAAAACATTTGACTTTATTCTCAAAATGTTACTTTGACTTTATTCTCAAAATCCTGACTTTAATCTAAACATTTTTAATTTATTTTCAAAATTTTGACTTTAATCTTGAAGGATAATGTAACATACCACTCATTTTTCTTATCATGGCCCTATTACTCTTCTATAGATTTGTCTGTTAGTTAATCTGTTGGTCTGTCTGTTGATTTATGTGTTGGTTTGTCTGTTGGCTTGTCTCTTGGTTTAATTTTGGGTGGTCTGTTGGTTTAATTGTTGGTTTGTCTGTTGTATTATTTGTTGGTTTGTCTGTTGGTTTAACTGTTGGTTTG
>OMKL01051776.1:0-12604 GCA_900302295.1 Parasudis fraserbrunneri
GTAAACTGTGAAATAATTTATGTATTACAGAACAAAGGTGAGTGTATACTCAAAAAAGAATAGTAGACTTTATCAATGCCTGAATAGAAATAGAATACTATCATCAGAAAAAGACCACTTCCAAAACAAAACTCAGGTTTAACTGCCATGTCAAGGCATCAACGCTATTTATTTGTGTCTCATTCTGTGGCATTTTTTTTCACTCCAAGGACCTTAGAGTATTTTTGAACCAGTAATGAAATCCAGTAATGTGTCCAAAAAAAGTAATTCTGAGTGGTGTGTTAAGACATGTTAAATAGTATTGTTATGCTAGATCGGTTTTAGTGTTGCTAAATCTGACAGTCAGACATAAGTGTCGCATTGCAATGTCTATTATTAACGTAAGTGGGGTAATCTCAAGGCATCTAAATGGTGCCATTCTGAATGTCCTTATGGTTGTCATTTAGTGAGGGAGGACCTGATGACATCTGCTAAACTGTGATGAGATTGCTGGTCTAACAACCTGAATCTACCCATAGCTGCTCAAGCTGGTACCTGACCTGGCTCAAAACACTTAACAAGAGATATCACCACTGTATTTCATCGCTGCCTTTTACTACCCTGAGGCACTTGTCTCATTTCTTAGAAAGATGTACACATCCAATTACTAAAACCTCAAATGTGAGAACTGCTGGAGGGTCAATATATGTCATACACCCAGACGGAAGAAGAAATTGAGATTGTATGCGAATAACTAATTTCAATTTCCCAGTGGATTTCTGGAAAGCAGAGAGAGCTTCATTGGATGCTAGTGTATACTCAGTGTTCTCACACTAAGGTTTGAAAGTAGAGAGTCGGGAGGCAAAAATGCAGATTGATTGTACTTTGTATCTTTATATAGCTGACATTTCGATTTATATTATGATTTCCCATTTTTGGGACAGTTTTGCTAGATCAGACAACATTGACTGTCGGCAAAACAACGAAAAAAGCATTTAGCCTGCTGTAAGGGTTGGCCCTTTATTTTGTTCAGTGTATCTGTTTAATTTGAAAACAGAAACAATCAGGCTTTCTTCTGCATTAGTTGACGATGCTACTGTGTTTATCCATGACCTACCCATGACTTAGAGGTGTCCCATCAGCACAACACCCTGTGGTAGTAATCTATTCTCTATCGAACATTAGTGGAGTATCAAAGTTTGTCAGTGACATTCCTAAACTTGACAGAACTGTGTAAATACCTGATTAAAATGCCATGAAGAAATTCTATATTGTTCCTGTGTTTAAGATATTTGTCAGGTGTTAAAAAGAAAAAGAAGAAAAAAAAACGAATCATCTCTGCTATTGCACCAGAAGGCACTTGAATGTGTAAAGGGGGCAGTTTGTTAACTAGTTACATGTTAACTAGTTAACCATGACACTTGAACTTGTCCAAGTAAAGCTCCTGAATGTGTTGATATCTGAGTGGACCATAAGTGTCTTCCAGTTTCTAGTGATTTACATGGCCGAAACATAGAGTAGAATTTGTTAGATACAGTACAGGAGACTTCAAAACATATACCCTAAAGGCCCATTCAATTCAGTTGATTTATAACATAGAAAGGCATTGTACAATTGCATCATTATATCCTATTGTTATTCCAGTACATGTAGTGAGACACAAAGAACACAGTTTGTGATGTATAAATGATCAAATACAATAAACTATATATTTAACCATCTTCTTCATGTACACAACTTTTCTTATTATCTTTGTGTCAGTCAAATTCCTTTCTGGTTAATGATACTTCAATTACTGACTTGTAGTTACACCTTACATATCTCAAATGTAGGCTACTAACTTGGCAAGAACGTATTTCATAGAACAGTCATAGAAGTGTTTCTTTTTTTTATGTGAACTTTTCACAGATAATGCCAATCAAACAAGTGGTGTTTGTAACACTGTAGCTTTATTACTCTGTTGTGTGTTTATTAGATGACTGTTGATGTGAAGCACAAAGCCTTGGAGATCAGCCATCCCTCCAAAGCCACCGACTGGCTTTCTATGATCATGACTACCTTACTGGCTCTACATAAAAACTATTTACAGTGTACATAATGTATGTGCACTTGTTCCAACATTATCAGGAATAAAAACACCACAAAAGGAACCAGATACCACCTCATCAAGTGACTTTTATCTAAGTGGAAATTTGTTTACTTTTCAGGGGTGTTTGAATCGGTAATGTTGTGTTGTGAGCAATAAATGCATTGATCCAGATACTACCGTAATCAATGTGATTGGCATCTTCAATTTTGGGTTTATTCAGCAACTGAATTAGGTGTACAATAGCTTGAACAGCTGCAGACTACAACTTAGATGGTGTACAATGTTTAGATAATCTGAATTATTCATCTGTTAAGAAAAAAAAGCATTGGTTCCAAACCATGATAGACTATGATACCACACTGTACCTGATGATGATGTTGCATTGCCATGACTTTGATTGTGTGCTACATTGCTGTTTCATGAGTATATTAATGGCCAGTCATAAAACCTACCAAACTAGTTGATGCACAACTAACTTTGGTGTAGGATTTATGAATAGCCCCAGGTCCTTACATCTCCTTCCCCACCCCCTGCCTTACTACCAATCAGAGAGACCACAGAGCGTATTTTAACTCACACCATTGAGTATATGAAAACTGTTCATGCTTAAGTAGTTAATAATTGATATTTTACAGTATAATTATGGCCAAGTAGATGACAGTATTCTATATATTTCTGTCAACCAATAGATTTGAACTATTTTATTCTTGCAGCTTAATGCATAATATATTGCACATCACCTATTTTCCTCCTTGCATGACCATTGTGTATTCCTAATGTCTCTGGATTCCTATTGTATTATTAGCCATGTTATTCACTTTGTATCGTCCAAATGTATTTTGGAGCCAGATGAAACAAAAGTTGGGCCTATGTTTCAAGCCCTATGGTACAATGTATTATATCTCTGTAATCAAGAAATTCCTCCATAAATCAGGCTTGGGATTCTGCAATACTCACAAACGGAGAGGCATTGGGTGAAGAATGGCAATATGTTTCTGACCTTTTTCTTTTTTTATATATATATATATATATACATATATATTAAAGAATTAATGTGGCTTGAACTGAAAGCAATGCTGTACCGCTGTAAGACTGGTTCTTACAGATATTCTGCCTTTTTAAACTCACGAGATGCATGTTCAAACATCTGGGGGAATGGACTTGGTTCATCTGGCTCTAAGTACTGTATGTGCAGTATATCGTACATTTGTGATTTGAAGTCGAAGAAGTATACAATAAATAGTTAATGCTCTCTTAACTCAGTGTAACGTTCTCAGTCTTATATAAAACTCACGCATAGTATTTCAATACAATCACTTGCATACAAAAATGCTTGCAAGGTTCATATAGCCTGTCAAACCTGATGATCACTTGGAAAACTAGTAAGATTTCATGAGAATAAAAGAACAAAGCAAGCCAAGAGGAGGCCAAGATGCAGTCTTTTATCCATCTGCCAGTGCATGACGCATAGCTCCCCAAACCTCACCTCTGCTGAATATATTAAATTCTGAAGTCTTGGCATATAATCCAACTCAAAATAGATAAATGGCTACACCGACAAAATGAGTAAACAGTAAATAACTGTCAGCCAAAAGTTAACCAATGTGTTTGTGTCCACTTTTATTGAATATTGAACCATTGTGGTTGAAATATACACAAAGACCACTGACAGCAATTGTCTAAATGCATGACCATAACCCTACCAATGTAACCAAGGATTCTAGGAAAGTGCAAAATCCACTCTTCAGTCAAAATGAAAGTAAAGGTTATACCATCTAAAGTAACTGTACAGCAGTTTGCTAAAATGAGCACTGAAATATCCTGTCTTCATGATGGGATAATGATATAGCCTACCAGGGAGAGCAAATGTCCTTGATTTCATAATCATATCATAGCTTCAACCACACACAACCTTCAAGCATTATGAATACTCAACACAAAGTCTTAAGAAATGCCAAGATCCTGGTATAATTAATTATTTAAAAGAGAGCCTCTTTATCAAATGAAAAGTCGTGCTGAATACATATATAAAAAAAGGTTATAAATGCAAAAGTAAGCAGACATTCAATTATCAATAAATACATGCATTCCATTATCTTGTCTTGCATCGGAAAAATTAAAATAAACCTTTTTCCTATGAAGACAACTACCTCAAAGATGACTCATAATGTTGGCTCTTATGGGACAAGTAATAACAATCTGGAGTAAAATAACACTGTAGAAACTGTAAGCCTTTTGTCTTGTTAAATTAAATAACCAGAATGGATTCGGCCAGTGGTGCAAAACAATCATTACATGATAAAACAGGTATCTGAGAACGTTTTTTTCCCTCTCTCACTTAACTATTACAAAAGCTAATGGGCATCTTACAAAAGCTAAAAGACATTAGGATAATACAAGTGGAAAAAAAGCAATGACTAATGGTCCACTGGTTATAAGATCAAAGTGTTGGCCCAATCAGTGACAATAACATGGCTTTCAGTGTTCAACATATGACAGAATGGATGATAACCTAAATTATTTAAAATACAACTGTTATTTACAAAGTGCACAAAACAAAAAAAACAGAAAATAATACAAAAAGCAAAAACAGCCTGAGAAATAACTGGAAAAAGAAAATAATATAGAAGTCTGTCCGTCTCCAGTCTCATCCCAAGCCTAAAATGGTTGAATAAAGTGAAAACCTATTCAAAAATAAAAAGTTAAAACCAAAAATTCATCAAAACAATCTCTTTTAAGCAATATTCAAATTACACAATTACCTAATGTCTGTTACTTTAAGTGACACATCACTTTGGTCGATCTTTCATATTATGCGTAACTTCATGAGTTGATGAAAAGCCAATCTCCAACATTAATTGCCCCAGGAATCCATAATTGCAACTAGCGATCAGGCTTTTTCTCACTGTGACTCTCATGATCAATGATAACTGCCACAATTATGTTTACTTTCACATTCTTAAAATAATTTGACCAAGGACACAGGAAAAAATTAACTGGTCACATCACCATAGTTTGCAGATATATTTATGACCAATATATTTATTTTTAAAAGGAGATTGGGCTGTCCACTTCCCTTATTTTTTCCTTTATTGGAATAGTAGGAAGGCTGAGGGAGACAAATGGGCAGAGACACAGATAATGTTCTGTTGGGATTTGATCCTAGGCGAGCAACAGTTCACATAGATCTAGAGGTCAGGTCTCTGGACAAGCACTACCATTTTTGGACTATGGGTGGCATCACTACAGATTGCTGGGGCAGCTGATACGGTTGGTTGACTGTAGGAACTCAGGCATTGTCCATGCCAAAAAACAGGGTTGAATTACTTAAAGATCAATTAATGAAATATGTTAAATGAAAGTGAAATATCTCTGAATGTGTTGTGTCTAGCAATGGAGCAGAGGTTGAGAACTTGTCTCAAACATTTTCAAAAATTACTCAATGCAACACAGCCCATGTTCTCACATACTATGTGCTCTGGCTGTCAAAGAAAAATGAAGAGCCTGCACCAAAATAGACAAGGAACAGACAGACAGGCTTGCAACCAAACAGAATGTAGAATCTTGTAGAGCCACAAGGACTTAATTCCACAAGGAGGCACAACAGGATGAGCTGTAAGTAGGTATTTTAGAAGCAGTGCAGGATGAGCCTTGGAGGACTAGTCCTAATGACCGAACGGAGTGAAGGAGGATTGATTCTGACGGCTGAGGTTCCGTTAGTGGCAGCTGAGGCTCTATGGTGGGCAGAAATCAGCAAAGTAGGGATGCTGCAAGGCCTCCTCTGCAGAGATCCTCTGGACAGGATTACATTTCAACAGATTCTGAGGAGGAGAGGAAGAGATTTAGTATGTGTGCAGCAACACTTTCCTCAACATAATTAGGTGCTGGGGAAAGCTTTGTGCTAGCTCCATCTGCAGGCAGCAATAGCTATTCTACAACGCTATATCTAGTAGTCTAACTGTTGTAGAAAAGCAATTAACCCCTCGAGGAATGGGGTAAATGGGTGGATTTACGCCAGGTTGTAAGTCTAAATCCCTCTGCTGCGCCTCGGGATCCGACTATACAACCGGGCGTAAATCCACCCATTTACCCCTTCCTCTTGGGGTTAATTGCTTTAATCTTCATTTCAATTTTGCACCTTATTTATGGTGTCTCTCCTTTCCAGGCCCTACATCCGCTCCAAGGGCAGGAAGTTCGAAAGAGCTCGTGGTCGCAGAGCCAGCCGTGGTTACAAGAACTAGTGTCTGTCTTTTTTTTTCATGCAATCCGATAAATAAAGATTGGCTGTACAAAATAAATGTCTTTTGCGTTTCATTGACAGCTTGCATACTGTTCCAGAGAAATATGTATACCATGGACAGTATTGATGAGGAGATGAGCTCAATATTGGAGTAGAAGAGACACTGATTGACAGTAGGGAAAAGGGCAGTTGTGGCAATAACTCGAAAGGGGTCAAAATATAAAACCAACCTCCACATTTGCTCCCCATGTCACTCAGTGAATGTTAAGTATGCAGGTATATCTGTTTGGCATTCCTACATTTGACAGTTACAGATTGTCTATTAGGAAGTGATCCTGGCATTCCTGCATCTGACACATAGCTACAGATTGTTTATTAGGAAGTGATCCTCTGTTAATGATTGGAGAATGTCGGTGGGTGTTGCAATGTTTTCCTTATCACCATTGGACTTCCTCTCCGCCGCTCAAACTACTGTGCCCCCTAGTCCGCCCTAGTCTCAGACACTTCCTGAACGTAGCCAAAGCTTTTCAGAGGGAGCAAGCGACTTTTCATCGTCGCGGAGGAGCCAAAATGAGGTAATTTTAAGAGTTTTCCGTCTGGTGTTTTGACCGCTGTGTTAAGAGTAGCGACATTTGACGTGCTTTCACAATGCGTTTGTTCAAAATTCGCCAACAGATCGGTACATCTTTGCGTAGGAAACGCGGGGTTCGAAGCACTACACGTTTGTACAATCAAAGCCCATTAGCAGAGGCTATCACTGCTGAAATGTTAACGTTAAGTCCCCGGCTGGTTAGCTTGTGGGCGGAATAAAATAATGACATTAACAAGGTAAAAACTTGTTTTATTGCTAGTTATCGGGCATTAGCAAAACGGAAAATAAAGTTTGTAAAGCGCAGCAAGTTTGTAGCATAAGGTAGCGTTAAATCAGGGACCACTCGAGATAGCTAATGCTAACTGACTGGCGCAGCTTTACGGTGTTCGTTGACAAAACCGTTAGCTAGCAACAGCCATAGTAACGTTAGCTAACGTTTGCCAAGCGATCTGCTTGATTGGAAAGTTTACCAGCTCATTTGAATAGAGCAAACGTTTGCTGGTCAAAATGACAAAGAAAACGAGAACGTTAGTTAACTCTAGTTACGTCAGCTATTCCATGAGCATGATCATTGAATAGTCCGGATCATTGTGGCTGGTTGGCTCGCAAGCTGACAGAGCTTGTCAACAAGCTAACGTTAGCTGGCTGGGTAATGTCTGTCAGACAACAAACTAGTAACGTTACTTGCCAGCTAGCTAGGTTAACTCGTTGACCAACTGTCCGGTTTTTGTAAGCAAACCAGCTAAGCTAGTAGTGGTCATTGTGTTTTAAGTGGTTTCGAGTTACAGCTATTGAACCCACTGAAATCTTTACTAAAATATTCCGAAGTCACTCAGCATGGTCATTGTGTTTGAGACAAAATTAGCCCACTGATATTATTATTGCTTTCTGTGTCCCCACCCTGCAATTCAAGGACGTAAGGTGCAACAATGGGCATGAGTGAGATTTTTTCGTTTATCAAACCTGGACATCGGTCAAGTATTGATTTGGTCTGCACTGCAGCTTACATAATGTTTCCTGGCTATTATCCCTTGCTCAAGTCTTGCATCCAAAGTTAGTACCACATTCCAATACGTCACAGCAGTTGAAAGTCACATGTAGAAAGAGTCAAGTAACAAATGATATTGCAACATGATGCACTTAAATGCTTATGTAGTATTTTACACCGTCTATTAGCCACATTGAATACGTTATTACATGGAAACTGGGGGTTGTTGTAGTGGCAGGCTGGGGCTGCATGGGAGACAAAAAATGTCTATTTTATTATTGTACTAGGCCTAGCGCATGTTCAATTAAATGATGTGGAAATTAATATGGATGTATCATACAGTCATTGAGTAATATACAGGTACTAGTCAGAGTCCCTATTTAGGATCTGGATGGCTTGAAGGTAGTAGCTTCTCTTGAGCCTCTCTGTGTTGGCCTTAAGGCTGCAGTAGCAATTGTTCAATTGTAGCTATCTCGAACTTATGTACCCCCAATAGTTTGTACTCCACAAAGGATTCTGGCTAAATAGCCGCCATACATACTACCTATTAGAGGTGCCTGTCTATTTATAAAACTATGTAGTAGCTTGACGTAGGGAAAATGTTACACCATACACAAAACAGAACACTCCAAAATGAAGAAAGCAACATTCCTGCTAGAGAAACATGACGCATATAATGCCCATTTACAAAGATGGTCTAATGTTGAAGAAGTCCTCATTAAGGCCTTTTGGGGCCAAAGTGCCCAGTGTGTATGTATCCAGACTAGTTCATGTTTTAGAGAATAGTAGAATAGTTCTCCCCCTCTGCGTGGATGTTTAATTTCCTCAATCTCCAAGTATCTGTATGTGGAAGTGTGTTTTTTGCCTTGAATAAATTTACAGCCACATGACTAGATGTCACATTATTCCTGATAGTACTGCAGTGTTCAGTGATTGTAAAATCCCATACCTTTGCATGGATCCATGATGGTATATACAGTATACCTTCATATTCTATACATCTCCCAGCCCTACACATCATCATGTGGTGTCTGAGCAAGGATTTTGGAGGATGTGTGATTCTGAGTCACTCTGTATTTCACCAAGACATGACTGAAGTCGAGGGTCATGATGGATATTCACATTCTTGCCTGCGTCATCCTCCAACCACAATCCCTTCTCATCATGAGTATAAAACCCTACTTCCACTTCTAATTGTGAAGTGAGACTGATACGCTTAACCTTTGTAACAGTTAAGTGCCAGGGGGGCACATATGAGTCAATATTCAGTTCATGCTGTACTGTGGCATGTTGCTCTCCCTTCCTGTTAGTTTCTCCACCTAATATATACTGTAGCTAATTCATGTATTAGACATGCTGTCACTATTCTATATTTTCTCAGGTAAAATACTGACGTTACTTATTGCAAGTGGAGTTAATATTTGCTGGTACCTTTTCACACAGGTTGAATCAAGACATAGACACGCCTTTATTAGAATACAGTGAAGGGCAAACTTAACAAAACAAGGAGGGTGAGTGCCTTCTCTGCCCTATCAGTCATAATAGTTGTACTGTGCTATCAGCCCTCTCAGACCAGAAACAAAGCTGTACCAAGTCATAATAGGCCTGTGAAGCCTGGGAACTAGAGTCACTTAGTTCTAAATTGGGATGTGTTGTTTAGAAACTCAGTAAATTATGTTAGAGTGCCCCTATCGATAAATTAGGAATTGGCAGGTGTGCCTTCCTGTTTTCTTAATTTGGGCAGTGTGACGCTCATGGATTGAAGGCGGAGTCATCTTGTCATCAGGAAGCGAGAGGGGTAGGAAGTAAATAGAGTTTATAAGACATGTTTGAAACGGTACCAGGTGTGCTTTTTAATATTTTATATCTTATTTTTTTGGTAGCCGCCATGATTTGCTCTCGAGACCAAATGACTGTCCATCATGATTTGATACAAGAAACACCTGTAAAATGTAGATTCCCTTGTTGAACTGAGTTGTGCATGGAGCGTTGTTCTTAATCAAACCGGTTACAAAACTTGAATAGAATTTTCCACGACAAACACAGTGTCATAGATGCTAAGCTAACTGGTCTTCCACAAAGTCCATTGCCTGTGAGCCACCACTAGGGGCAGAGTGGCTAACCATGAGTGAATTACTGACCGAGTGAGTTAGTGACGTCACAGGTCATAGAGGTGCTTTGCATCTAATAAGAAAGAATAAAAACTTTTGTTAAATGTTGGTACTAATAAGTTATTGATTGTCCTTTCTTCTTCTGTCCAGGAACAAACATCAATGGGAAGGAACATGAGACTTGACTCTTGACTCTTGAACTCACGGAAAACACTAACATGACATAACACAAGAAGCCTCCTGGAACAGTCTCTTTGTTTTATTTTTGTTTGTCTCGTCTTCCGTCTGTCCTGCGTAGTGTCCATTCCTAATATGGAGTACAAATTAGGCCTATAGGATTACGCAGCAATATTTGTTTTGATGAAACTTATGTATCCAATCTCACTATTTAGAAGACTGACCCGGCCACTCCTCTCTTCTGCCTTCCATATCTCATTGAAGTTGAGGATAAACATCAATGGAGGTGTCTGAGACTTTGAAAGCCTGCGCTTTTCATATTGTTGTGGCATTAGTGATATTTTGACCAGCACTTGGCACAGCAATCTTGTGCTAAGTGAAATTGCTTTAGCCTCCTTGTCCAAGCAAGGTGTGTTTTGTTTATGTTTGTCTTATTCATACTTCGTTCATTTTTTGATGCAACTTAACTGTTTAAATTGTGCCCTCTTTTGATTTATTTAAATAGTCTTTATTGATGTTTAGTAGCTGTTTAAGTGTAAGCTGCACTATATTATCGATCATCACAACCGGTGGTTTTTAACTGTAATTTAAGCATATCTTTATTTGTTCTTTTTACAATCTTTGTCTCAAACACTTATGTTTAATGGCCTGTCCAATACCAGAGAAGGTGAATTGTTGAAGCGTGTCCATGATAGGATATTTTGTAGTGCTGTTGATCCACTATTTGTTAATTAACAGTGCTGGAAAACTAGCTGACAGCACTTTGGAATAGATCAAGCTTTGAATAGATGAGTGTTTTGTACCTCAGACAAGTCTCATCCCTACTGAATTGACACTCTAAACAGAAGCACATTCAACTGGAAGATGGACTACTACTAAAACTGACCAATGGATTTAAAAACCCTGAACCTAATAAGAGTTGTTTTTGTGGCATTGTCTCTTGAAATCAAGCACTGAAGAGGAAGAATGATTTCGAGGAGGTTTCAGGGATAAAGATTTCAGACAGATATAAATACACTGTCCAAGCAAATCGCAAGGAGCTGCCTAAAATCCATCCTTCCAAGTCTCCAGTTGTGTGAAACACTAGCCGTCCACTTGGGAGAACAAAACGCAGAAGGTCTTCATTCCTTTACCTACTAAACCTTGTCCCGTCCCAAGCAGTAAGGATGCGAACCCCAGACCCTCCCATGCCTTCCCCAGCCGAGGCCCTCCTTCATGGACAGTTCGCAGGCTGGGGAACAGGCAGTAACTGCAACAATAACAGCTGCCCCAACAGCCCCGGTGGTCCAGGAGGACTCTCTCCGGCCGCTTCCCCCACCCCAGCTCCGGCCTCCAACTATGCCCTGACTCTCACCCACACCCACATACACGTCCAGCGCTTGTCACCGCGACCGGGGAAGGAGGCTCGTCTCCTGCTGCCCCTGTCGGAGTTGGCAGGGTGCAGCTGCCCTCGCTCCCCTGCTCCCCCCCTCTTGGTGTTGTACTGGTATCCCCCAGGCAAGAGGCGGAAAGGGGTGTCTCGGCGGAGGCAGGTGAGGGCGTACCTGGCAGAGAGCCGGCCCGAGGCTGAGAGGTGGTCAGTTGCCGTGCAGTGTCTGCTCAGAGGGGTGACCGTCACTGCTGACACAGGTGAGTACATCTGTGTGTGTCACTATGGGTTTACTCCCATAGACATTAGTCCTATTGTTTGTATGGCAATACAGCATGTTAATGTCTTGACTAGTAGTGCTGTTAACTATGCTTACATTTGTGCTTGCTTTTTGATGTTCTCTTTCTGCATTCAGCTGATGTTGATCAGGGTCTTCAGTTAAATGAAAGACATTAGTAATGTTATGCCAGAGGAGAGAGATACATGCTATACTGTACCTTGTCATTGGCTTAGTTTGTCTCCATGAATATGAATGTGTTTCTGTTTGTTTCTGTTGACTTTGATTTAGGTGTGTGCAGCCAATCCTGGGTAATTTGTACATTAGCCTATTTCCACAAGGGCCTTGTGAGACCTCTCAGTATGAAAGGCACACATGGCCCTAGTCACTGAGGACACATTTTAGACACAGGTGTTCACATAGCTTCTGTTAAACTATTACTAATCGCAGATTTTTCTCACAGTAGAGTCATTGAGGGTTTTTGGATTCTCAAGCACAAGGCTAACAGGGATTAATACTAATGACCCTAACTGGCTGTGAGATTTATTTTAGGCCCTAGTCAGAATTTGGGTTTGTTTTGAGCGAATGGATTATCATCTCTAATGCGCTACTTTTTTCCCTCTTTTTCTCTCTTTTCTCTCTCTCTCTCTCCTCTCTCTCTCTCTCTCTCTCTCTCTCTCTCTCTCACACACTCTTATCTGTTCTGCACACACATGGTCTGTATCATTCGGTGTCAAATGTAGAGTCAGAGAGGGTGGGCCTGCAGCAGCTTCCCACCCCTC
>OMKL01051780.1:0-20705 GCA_900302295.1 Parasudis fraserbrunneri
GGTAGTTGGTGACGGGCTTTGTATGTGAGGACCAGGATTTTGTAGTTGATTCAGTGGGAGACAGGAAGCCAGTGGAGGTCTTTTAGGACTGGGCTGATGTGGTGCCAGGATTTGGTGTGGGTTAGAAGTCTGGCAGATGTGTTGTGGACCATTTGGAGCCTGTTGATGGAGTGAATTGCAGTAGCCAAGACGGGCGGAAATGAAGGTGTGGATCAGTGTTTCAGCAGCTGGACGTGCGAGAGAGGGCCAGATCTTTGCAATATTGTGAAGGTGGTAGAAGGATGATTTGACAATTTGACGGATATGGGGGTCGAGGGAGAGGGTGGGGTCGAGGATCATGCCAAGGTTGCATGCCTGGGAGGAAGGGGAGACAGTGGTGCTATCAATGATGAGTGGGTTCATTGATTCTGCTGAGGGTGGACTTGGAGCAAATGAGGAGGAGTTCAGTTTTGTCATTGTTGAGTTTGAGGAAATTCAGTTGCATCCAGATTTTTATTGCAGACAGGCAGGATGATGTGAGAGAGGAGCGGGTTGTGGGGGGATTTGGTGCTGAGGTATATCTGAGTGTCATAAGCATAGCAGTGGAAGTTCAGGTTGAAATGGCGGAGAATCTGACCGAGAGGGAGTATGTAGATGATGAAAAGGAGTGGGCAGAGCACAGAACCTTGGAGAACACCTTGTGTGACTGTGGATGTGACAGGAGTGGTTGTGTAGGGAAATGGAAGTGTGATCTGTTGGTGAGGTAGGACCGGAGCCAGCTGAGTTCAGTGCCTTCGATACCAAGGCTTTCAAGTCTGGTGAGCAAGATGTTGGTGGCTCACAGTATCAAAGGCTGCACTCAGGTCAAGGAGGATGAGGATGTTGAGGGCTCCAGTGTCAGCAGAGGTGAGGAAGTCATTGAATACTTTCAGAAGAACTTCAAAATGTTTCAGTAAAAGTTAAAAAGAAAAGAAGGGCGCCTTGATTTTTGTATCAAGGCAAGAATGACATGGAACCCACATGTCAAAAAGACTGGTATGGTCCTTTAAAAGGAATAAGTCTGTTGATGTATAGGCTCGTGGCTGAGGTTTATTGTCAACAAGATACAGTCACTTTATCACCCTGAAAATATGTTTAAAATGTGCTATAGTGTTTTATGCTGTCCCTCTCGATTCCGCATTAGCTGAACCTTTACAGTAAATACAGACAAACAAGCAAACAAATACATATTTGAATACTTTTTAAGAAGTATCAGCTTGAGAGTCTTGAGGACACAATATACAGTAGATGCTTGTATATTTCATCAGTGTTATGATGAAATATGGCATGTCATTATGTTAAGAAATTACATTTGTTTTTTTATTGTTTCATACTTTTGCGGAAAACGAAGACGAGGAAGGTAAAAACTGACAGAATAAATTCTGTATTTAAGACATTTGTCCATTTTACTAATTTGTCAACTGCCCCCACTCCACACCCTTAAAGGGATAGTTCATATTTTTGGACATTAAGTTGTATGAAATACTTGCCAGTAGTGTAGTTGATGCAAAGCTATTAGCTTGCTTACCGGGTCCTGGGGTCGGAGTTCTGACCAGGGTCCAAGAAAACCGGGATGCTGTAGACAGGCAGCAAATGGAAGAAACAGGGTCACGAAACCAAAAAAGTTTTAATCCACACCACAACATGCAGGCAAAGGGTTACCCACCTCCAAAACAAAACCACAGTCCTCCAGAATTGTGAAACAGCTGATAGGCCATGTAACCTGTGAAACGGCTCCAGCGCGTAGTAATGCACCTTTTTTTTTCAAGGAAAGAAATAGTGCCAAGTGATAGCAGAATCCAAAGTGCTGGAGGACGGTGATTTTATGTTAGAAATAGGTAATCCTTTTTTGTAGTGTGGATTAAAACTTTTTTGTTTCGAGACCCTGTTTGCTTCCCAGTTTGCTCGGACACCAGCGAGAACTCTGACCATGGGACTTTGTAAGTAAGCTAATAGCTTTGCATCCACTACACTAGTGCCAAGTATTTCATACAACTTAATGTCCAAAAAGCAGAACTATCCCTTTAATCTAACACGTGTTTGACATCAAAAATGCCTGCTTTGCCAGTCCTGTTCATCATTTATGATATTTGTGATTTTGCTGTTAACATCCTTTCTGACAGCCAAGGCTTATTAAAACGGCTTATTTTATGTAAAGCCTGAAGCAAAATGATGCTCCATTGTTTATAACAATGGATATTCCCTTTCTAATCCTTTAAATATCTACCCTATTTCAGGAGAGAGGGTAGATAAGCAAAATGACTAACTTTCCAAGTTATGTTCTGTGTTTTATTGTATTGCATAATGCATTAACCACAAGCAATTAACAGAACTTTTTTTTCCCTCTGAGATTTGTCACACAAAGGGAAAAATGCATATGTTTATTTTTATTTATCCAACTTACATTGACAATTTGTGTTTGTCCTGCTTGACACATTTGAACAAATTATGTGCTTCATAATTGCTTGGTCGTTATGCTAAGCCTCATCCCACTGCTTGTTGTCAAACACCTTAAGGGTGACTTTTCTGAGTGACTTGTTTCAAATGCCATAAAAAGGAAAAATGTGATTGGGCCTTAGGTTATTCCACATTTTTTTTCTTTGGCATGTGATGTGTTTTCAACGCAGGTATCTCCGGTATGTAGGAAATGAAATCATCTCCTATACATGTCTTAACCTATCTTGTTTCTCCCTGTCAATGCTGTGGCCATTGACTCGTCATTTCTCTCCCACCATCTGTTTCATTATGCTCCTCTCTCTCTCTTTCTCTGTCCTCAGCGTCACTGCTCACTGCCTATACTCCAGCAGTGCCGTCCACATGCACACCCATCCCCTCTGTGTAACTGAAGTAATGTCGTTTTGTTTCTAATGGCTCTGTATCTGTAAACGTCATTAATCACCTTCTCCAAACCCTTCCTCTCCCTGGTTGCTCGCTGCATGCTGCGTGCCCATAGCCGAAGAGGAGGTAGTAGAAGTAGAGGTAGCCCCAGAGGCCGAGGCTGAGGCACAGGTAGAGCCAGAGCCAGAGCCAGAGCCAGAAGTAGAGCCTGAACCTGAGCCAGAACCAGAGCCAGAGGAAGAGGTGGTGGTGCATGAGGAGGAAGGTATGTGGCATGGAGGTATCAATTCATCTTTCTCAGCCAGGACAGAGAGACTGTCTGGCCTATCGGCTAGTCAGTCCCAACCTCAACTAACAAAGTTCCCTCTGGTGTCCCTTCCAACCTTTCTCAATTGTTTCATTACTGGAGGTGCCTCCTCTTCATAACTGCCCAATATGAAGAACGCAATGAGTATGCATACTGGACTACGTTAAAGAGATGATCATTGACACTCTAAAAGCACCTCATACTCCCTACCTACTGACTGCTTCAGCTGCTTTGCCTCAATCATTACCTTGTGTGATGCAAGTGCATTGAGGCATCTAGTGTGCAAGCAGATTAATCTAGCTACTAGCAATTATCTCTTATCTGTTACTAAGCCAGCCTTGGCGCTAAGCTTAACACCTGACTGCTTTCTCCTTTATCTGTCATCATGCTAGATAACAGAGACAGCAAAACTTTTGTCTAGAGCTGCACAGATATGCCCGATACCAACCTAAAATACTCATGCTCTGTATCGATTATCAATTAAGACAAGGCACTACCATGTAAATGGTGATTTTGGTTGGATTGGAAGATTTTGAGAAACTATCATACTGTGCCTCTACAACTACTATAGTTTCATAAAACATATTAAACAGTCATCAAATGCAACTATAAATATTATGTTTTCATGTTTTTGTATGAGCTGCATAATGTAAACCAAGCTACTGAACAAACAGTAACAGCCATTTTCTCAAAATGACATATTCCCTTTATGCAAAACACTTTTTTTTCACCTTAAGTTGTAGATACTGCCACCACAATTGATATGGTGCTTCCTTGCATAAATAGACAGATATTTACAGATTTTCTTTTTATTTTTTATTTTTTTTATCTTCTGTCATTTCCATTTGATGGTGTATTTTATGTGAAGAAATAGCCCTGAACATAATATTTTTTAAATAACTCATGATAGAGACAACATTTTGAAAAAGCCCTCTGTAAATTTCCAACTATTTAGTTATTCATCACATCGAAACAAAAAAAATGAACTCTGACATAATCCACAGAGAAAAAAAGTGTCCTATCTAACACGCACATTTTGTATTAAATATTTGCCCATTTTTGGTACGTTAATAACAATATATATTAAAGTCATAATACAAAAGATTGTTTATTTTGTATCCAAATTCAGTGTGTAATGGTTCATTCAGATAAGATGAAAGGAAATCTTTTTCTCCTATTAAAGGGTAGTACCTCCCCTTAATGTCACAGGTACCAACTAGTACTAGTACTAGCATAATGTTATTGAATGATAATTAAATTAGAAAATGAAATGGTAGGTTGGCATTTGGTTAGATTAAAACCTGAAAATATATCTGTAAAATGAATGTTTTCTCCCACAATTTTCTTCAAAAGATAGAGACGATCATTGACACTCTAAAAGCACCCTTTACTCCCTACTTACTGACTACTTCAGCTGCTTTGTCTCAGTCATTACCTTGTAATGACTAGTGACTAATAAAGTAGCTGTCAAAGATAAAGATAAATATCAAGTAAAGTAGCCTACTCATATTGGTACACAGTATCGGTGAGTACTCAAAATGAAGTACTCAACTTGTAGGCCTACTGGTCAGCAAAAAAAGTGGTATCAGTGCACCTCTACTTTTGACTATATGCTTCATTGACCTATCTCAAACTCCACCCTCCTTTCTTGATCATCCAATCACAACTGTTTCTTTGTGATTGGAGGATCAAGAAAGGAGGGTGGAGTTTGAGATAGGTAAATTGTATAGGCTCTATGTTATCATTATCATCAATGTTTTGAATGGTTAATCCAAAGTGTGTCTTGTTTCCAGCATTTCTGTTTCATGTCAGATTATTCAATGTGTACTCTGTATTGAGACATATATAAAAAGGCTCAAAGGGATGAAAGGATGAAATTATAAATAACATGGTTTTACATGAGTTAACACCTGCTTCACATCCATGGCCAACTATTGCCATTTTCATGTTATTAAAAGTATCTCTTTCCTAATTTCCTAATTTGAATGGCCATAACAGAATGATGTGCTATCTGTCTCTATGTAGGAACACCCCTTGGTCTCTTCTGAGGTCTTGTATAAGCAGTTTTTTTTCTATGTGTCTGCAAGAATAATGTAATCTCTGCACTGATTGCTCTAAAGACATTACCATTGGGGTGTAATACATTGTGATGATATCCAGTATTCATGTCTTCTATTTAAATACATATTACATTCAAATGCTTATGTGGTTTAATGAATTGTATTCAGCCTACTTAACTCTTTCAAGTGTATAGTCTTACATATGAGATTAGAATTTTGACAACTGAACATTCCAATGATGATTTCATTACCGCTACTGGCCACTAGTAGGTTCTAGAATCCTAAAATAGAATTCTGAGAAAACATTCAAAAAAAAAAAGTACTGTTCAATTTAGTTACGTGGACAAGAATGTAAACTCCTCAACTTGGGTAATTGCGCTGCATATGCTCTGCACTGTAGAGACAACAGATACATGCTATTATTGGTGGCTTATCCTGAGACTATTGTCATGTTGCTAATGATTTCTATTCTGCTCTTGCTTTGGACGCTTGCTGCATGCAGAGGCCTATGGAGAGGAAGGTATGTTGACCACATAGAGTTCTATTATATATGGTTGACCCACATTCATGTATGTGTTCCTCTGACCTGACAGACCACATTGTAGATGTTCCCCAATTGGCCAGGTTGGGTTTAAGGTCGCATTGACATTTTTTAGTAGCCTACCTGAACCAAGACTTTGGTCCAAGACTTGAGTCATTTAGCAAAATAAACAACAATGCAAATGTATGTGTTTGTTTATTTCCGTCATTCTCAGAAGAAAGTATTCCATGTAGTTTAGCAGCTGCGTTAGCTGAAAGAAGTGGCACGGAGAGAAAGGGTGGAGGAACATGAATGAAAAGCTGCGTCCAGGCAGAGTGATGACCCCACTGCTCACGTCTCGCTCTGCTTCTTCTCTTTTTGCATGACATGTGCCATACCAGTCGAGGAGGGAGAACAAGATGGTAGTTTGTATTTCCTGTTGCAAGGGTGTTGCTTTGCCTGAGTTTTCTTTAATTTTTTTGAGTGTGAGGGTCGAGGCAAAAAGGAAAAAAAGGAAAAAAAGAAAAAAGGAAACCTAATCCCAAACAAATATATTTGGGGCCCAGGGCCTGTTTTCAGCAAATTTGAAGTTGTTGGGGTTTTTTTCTAGCTATTTTTTATGGAACACTTTTAACATTATCATCCATGTAGATAATTATATGGATTGGACAGTCAAATTCTTACAATCCAGTAGTATGTAGTATTTCAAGTGTGCGTTGGATTGTGTTTACAACACAAACTCATAAATAGCATAGGTATGTAGAGATATTGCATATTATACTCATACTCATAAGTATTATTAAAAGTTTAATTGAATTATACCGGTTGGATTTTACTCACTAACGCACACAAAATTAACATTGTGAACTTGAAAATTAGACTTACACTTGAATTACAATTTTTTTTTATATTAAGGTTAATCACAACTTGCAGGCCTGAGATGTAACTAAATGTAGTCCAAATGATTAACCAAGCACCCCCTTTTTGGTCTGCTGCCTGAAACCTGCTCAGTCTTTATGTATGTGGGTCCCTAACGTTGCAACATGTTTCTTCCTTCTCTTATTTCATATAAAAAAAACAGAGGAGAAGCCAAAGTACAAGTGAGTGCAATTTCTTCCAAATAGACAATTTTAGACTTTTGATTTTATTACAAAATCATTCTCATCATTTTACGCGATTCTCCATAGACCCAGTGCACCCAAGATCCCTGATGGCGAGAAAGTAGACTTTGATGTAAGTTGACTTGTCTCTGTGGCCCTTGTATTGTTTTCCAGCATCCAAATACCACTCAGCACACAGTCTCCTTATACGCTCAATCCAGTTCAACTGTGAAAGACTGGTGCCCTACGTGCTGTGTCTCCCTTCTGGTTCTAACAGGATATTCAGAAGAAGCGTCAGAACAAGGACTTGATTGAGCTGCAGGGACTAATCGACGCTCACTTTGAATGCAGGAAGAAGGAGGAAGAGGAGCTCATTGGTCTCAAATCAAGAATTGTGAGATATCGTATACCTCCTATGGCTTTTATAAGTGTGCAATTTCATGATAGACTACACTATAGGTTGTCTTGAAGATCACATTGTCAAAGTAGTTCCAATTCCAGTTGAAATAAATCAGTCGCAGCAGGGGGTCCTGACAGTTTGAGAGACTGACCCGTACCTGGTAGGTCATAGGTTTAGTCTCCCCACAACAGCCAATATATTCATCCCTGTTGAAGTGTCCTCAAGAAAGACACTGAACACCTACATGCTCCAGGGGCACTGCAAACGGCTGACCTTGCTCTCTGACCCCTCTGGTGAAATGCGAAGTAATACATACCTAATTACATTGTGTGTAATATGGCAGAAGGAGTGCACTAAATCGAAAATAAAATAACTACCAGTAGAAGAATGCACTCAGTAGAGTGCAGACCTCCGGCAAGGATTAACAATGTCCCCACTTTGCCATTATTTTCATACACATAACATTTTACTGGGTTAGAAAAAAATTACTGGATCTGGGGATCATAAGGCTTATCAAAATAATACATATTGATACCATCAATAGGATATCACAAAGGGACAACACACTTCAAATTAGTCATTGAGTTCATGTTTTTTGTTTTGTGAGAATAAGCCACCATGAGGCCAAATTACTCAACACTTCACAGGGTTCCATGCTGTAGTAGGGCAAACATATTGTCAAGTTTGGTGCCAATTGGATAAAGTGTTTATAAGTAACATATCACTTCCTGTTTATCATGCCTTTATTCAAAATTTTATTGGATCTGGTGGTCAGACGGTTTGGCCCATAAATTATGTAAATAATATATGCAACGATGTTGGTTCCTAGATGCCACACAGCATGTTTTGTGAGCCCAGGAGCAGGGAAAATGGATTTGCAAAAAAAATGTCAATTGAGGAAAATCCAATGTGGCAGACATCATAGGTCCTAAGGAAAATGTTTTGTCCACTAGGAACCGCATCTCTGCATATCATTTTTTGTGACTGTATGACTAACGGGTCAGGAAATAACATTTGAGTTAGGCATGATGGTGGTGCTTGAGGAAAGGTCATCGGGTCACTAAAATCAGTGGATGTCTTTCTCTAGGAGTCATGAATGTTCACAGCAAATTTTGAGACTAACAGGTAGAGGATAGGCTCATAGGCTGGCCTGATGGTGGCACTAGAGAAAAAGTCATGGAGTCACCAGGTTCTATAGGTTTCTACCCCTTGGGGTCATGAATGTGCACAGCACATTTTGTGACGTTATGACTAACAGTGACTAACAATGATATGCTCATTGAATATTGGCCTGATAATGGCACTAGAGGAAAGGTCATGGGGTCAGCCAAATTAATAGGTGTCCATTACTTTTTGAGATATTCCGTTCACAGACATAAACATAAACAAACAAACAAACAGACAAATGGGGTGAAAACATAACCTCCTTGATGGAGATACTGTAACAAGTAGCCTAATTCCTGTCTCCAAGAGGAACTAACTGTCTGTCTCTGTGTTCAGGAGAAACGTAGGTCTGAGAGGGCTGAGCAGCAGAGGATTCGGTCTGAGAAGGACAAAGAACGGCAGGCAAAGCGTGAGGTACATACCTTCTTGCTCCACCAAAATCCTGAATTTTTGCTAAAAAGTTGCAGTATGCCAGCTCTTTCCCATGGGTGATGTTTATTTCTAATAAATAAAAAATAAATAAATAAGAAAACACAATTGACTAAAAAGCCATACTAACATTTGAGGTGCATTTATTTTCTTGAAAAGTTGCTCTATTGTGCCTTAATACGGTGTCTAAAAAGGAGGAAGAGACATTCTTCCTCAGATACTGTATCATATCACAATGGCAAAACTTGACACATAAGTGGTTAGTGTGACATTTTAGTCAATTTTTACTTTCAGGGGTTTATGTGGTGTTTAGACACATTTTCAGATTCACTGGAAGCCTATGAATCTGGTGAATCTGCAAATAAAATTACCAAATTTATCAGTGATGGTGAAAGATTATGAGAAATAATTTCAGCCGTCAATTTTGTATCAAGGGAAGAATTACTTAGGGACCCACATGTCAAAAACACTGGTATTGTCCTTTAAGAAGGAACGAGGACTGACCAAGTAACATCATCATTCAATATTCCTTTGGTAGGCTGAGAGGATGAGAAAGGAGGAGGCAGATGCCCAGAGGAAGGCTGAGGATGAGGCCAAGAAGAAGTCAGCCCTGTCTAACATGGGCTCCAGCTACAGCAGCCTCCTGCAAAAGGTACAGTATGTCTCCACACACAGGGAATAAAATAGTATAGAACCGACCTGAACCAGGAGGAGCCATTAGTCAACGGTATACTGTATGATGGAAGTTTAGAGCAGTGGTTCTCAAAGTGGGGTTCAGGAAACTCCCGGAGGTCCTTGGGGAGGTTCCAGGGCCAGTCCCCAGCAAAATGAGGAACGGTTCAATTTCACTATTATTTAATTCAACTGAAGTATTAGGAGAATGTTTAAGGATGACTATTCAGAAGTTTTTGTTCTCCCCCGCTTTTATCACCACACCTATTGACTGTATTGTCCTGGGGCACAGGAATAGTGTTAAAGGGGCATTCACATAACATGTGAATCATTTTAAGAATTCACATGCCATGTGAATGCCCCTTTAACGCCATGATGCGACATTGATGCGACAGTATACCAAGCACAATGAACTGACTCATTCAACTCAAAAACCTTTAATTCATATCGAGTGTAGACTCTTGCACACACAGCATCAAAAAAGGAAAGAAATCACAGTCAAGTATACCACCCACCTCTCCTCAGCATTATAAAGGCCTATTGTACATACCTCCTTAACTGCCACTGGGAAGGAACAGTTCTAAACCTTTTTCTCACATGATTCTTCAAGGCTGAGGGGAAGAGAGGTAAGAAGCAGACTGAAAGAGAGAAGAAGAAGAAGATCTTGGCAGAGAGACGCAAACCTCTCAACATTGACCATCTTAATGATGACAAGCTGAGGTGAGGCTGTTTCTGAAATAGGATTTTGTCCCAAATCCAGATACTGCGATCTTCTTTTTGGTCAACAAAATATGTATGAGCCAAATATATATATTCAGGTGTTTTGGAACCTTGTTCATTTAGTATTTTCTCCATGTCATTTAATTGTTTCTCCCTCTATTGCTGTCAAGTACATCTGTGCACTGTATGTGAGTTGCCCTGTTTTCACTGTACTATTTGCATCTGTCGTACTGTGAAACATGTCAATTGTTGAATGTCTCTTCACAGTTGCCACCAAGGCAAATTCCTGTAGGCTGCATTCACTGTTTATATATAATATACCTATAGACCTATAGACCATTTTCAATAGTATTGTATTGCTAGAGAACAGCTTGGGCCCAAGTTGCTGTGATCATTGATTTTCAAAGATATGGCAATATTTCACATTGCAGCTTAACTGTTTGGTGACAGTCTTTGTCAGCTATTGTATTAGTAAAAACTGCAACAGGAAATGACTGGGCCCATACAAAATGTTTATGTTGTCAAGTTTGAAAAGGTCTATAGTGGAGCTTCTCTAATTGACCTATCTCAAACCCCACCCTCTTTTCTTGATCCTCCAATCACAACTGTTGCTTTCCTTGGACACATTTTGCAAACCCCGCCCTCTTTAAGTCAATTCCCTTTGTTTGTCATTTTTAGGGAAAAGGCTAAGGAGTTGTGGGATTCGCTGCACAACCTGGAGTCTGAGAAGTTTGACTATCTTGAGAGACTCAAGAGGCAGAAGTATGAGGTGAGTATAGCTAATGCTCAGGGTCATAACAAAAATATATATTTCATATTAAAGTTCCTTTTTTTATTTTACTTTGCTGAATTATCAAAATGCCAGCTAATCCTCTCATTCTCTAGCCTTCCTTAGCAAGCAGGTTCCTGTAGTCCATAAGAAGTAAACGTCTTGTGTTTTTTCTATGGAGCAGCCCCAGATTTTACACCCAGATAACGTCACAAATTCAAGGGTTCTCTGTGATTTCAAGCTTTAGGAGAGAATGGTGCATGTTTCACAAATATGAACTAATCTGTCTTGGGGCACAACAATAACATGTAAATTCTTAAAATGGGTGGACTTCCCTATTAAATGAATGGATAAGGAGGGGTTTCTCATGCATCACCCAGCCCTGACTTTATACACCTCGCTGTACTTGGTATTCTCCAGGTGCTATCACTGCATAACAGAGTGGAGCTGCTATGTAAATTGTAAGTACTTTAAAGACGGCATCGCTCCATGGACTGGCCTGAGCCACAGGGCAGGGCCTAAGGAGTGCATGGTGTTAAGTGCATGGGAAGCTTCTGTTGAAGGACCATCGCAATTCCCAAAATGACTGTCATCCTCAGGTGAAAGTTGGTGAGGATGAGAACCGTGATGAACGAACATATTGGGCTATTCCTGCTCATGAAGTTGGGCATAGTACATATATTTGCCCCTTTATGATAAAACTACTGGTCATATATTTTACACAATCTTATACAACATGGTTTCTTAACCTTTTCAAATCAGAGATTCAAATTATCATCTTTTTTTTTTCTTCTCGTTCTGGGCCCCAGGCTCATTGAAACATAATGTACCACAAACACACTGTTGTAATGTGGGGACCCACCAGAAGAAAGGCCTGCAACCTATTTTGGGTCCCGACCCATAGTTTAAGAAACCAGGTTATGCAAGCTTAGAATACACTGATTGAGCATGAAAGACGTAAAAAAGTAGAGCTCAGCAATACATTCCAAGGTAAGTGAGTGGTCTGGGGTCAGTCTGGGGTCGAGTCTCATTGGAGTTTTTCATCCCACAGAGAAGTAAGAGCTTCCTGAGTCTGTGAGCAGCTGCCAGTCTCCTTGTGCTCTTTGTCACGTTTGCTTTGTATTCGCTCTGAGATGGAACACTGAGAGACAATACACACAATGCAAAGAAACAAAAAACTAAATAAAAAAATAAAAAATTTGATATATTTTTTTTATGACTCATAGCTCTCCACTATTAAAAACTGCCACTATACTATTTAAAATAATAGGGCTTTATGAAATGTGTGTGCTCTTGATGTTCCACCTCAACTCACATGGGTGACATGGCCACACCTTCCCCATAGGATTGCTGTCTCTTTGACAAGGTGAACTGTGGGGAACTCGAGGTCAAGGCAACTTGTCCGCTGTCCACTGCTTAAAGCACGCCTATGTGTCTCATGCTTTCAGGTCATCTCTCTCAGAAATCGTATCGATGAGCTGCAGAAGCAGTAAGTACCGCCACCCACATAATTCCACTTCCACGGTCACTCCCCTTTGCCTCCTACACCGTAGAAGCATGGGAACTCTTACCGTACATCCCCTGCTAACATTGAAATCATCCCTTCCGAGAAATTATATCATGACTTCTAATCTAGTCTGAGTAAAAAGGAGAACTCGACACGCAGTTCTCAGATGAACATAACGAAATGTATGCACCAGATAAGGCATGACCAATCTGTTACACCAACGGTTCAAGAAAGTTTTCCTGAATCAGACAATATAAATCAGTGTGAACAATTTGTTTGGAAAGTATCTCGAAACTACTTACATATTCATACTTACATATTTGATTTGACCCATTCCATTTTAACAACTTTTCAAGAATGCACTATAATCAGTGACTCACACATCTACTGTATGATGGTTGGATCCAGTAATGTATTGAGTATATACTCAGGGATCCAGAGTATGGCTACCTCTTTTACAGTACAATGGAGGATAATGGAGCAGGCTATACACACCCAGCAGTCTAATTTCCATTGACCTATGTTGGATAGTGGGATCATATAAGTCTACCCACCTCCCAGACAACTATTAAACTGCTAGTTGGATCAGAATTGTATATGTATATACAATTTTATATATGTATATACAATTTTATTTTATACTGAAATGTATGTATGGGTTTAAAAAAAATTGTGGCAAAACAATCAATAAATCCTGATTCTGTTCTGCCAACCCATACAATAGGCCTACCTCCAACCTAACCTCCAGGCTCTTGTAACACCATCTCTTAAAGGGGAACTATGGCCAATTTCAGAATTCATACATGTTATTCCTATGATCTAAGACAGTCCAAAAAATATTATTGAGCATGAACAACCCTCTCCTAAATCCAAAAACTAGAGCGCTAAAACCCAAACTTGTGATGTCATCGGATATAATGTCTGAAGTTGCCCTACAGACAATGAACTGGGAAAGATGGTAAAGGTGACATGGACAACACCCAGGGGAATGTTCTGAATAATATTATACATGTCTATTTTCTGTTTCAGAACTGAGAACACTACTAGAGAATAAATGCCATTTGGGCATAAAAAAAGAAAGCAAACATTCTGTGGATCCTCAAAATCAGTCTCTCATTCATTGTCAATGGAGCAGCTCCAGACTTTATACCTGACGACGTCACAAGTTTGAATCTTACTTCACTGGTTTCTGGCTTTGGGAGAGAGTAGATCATGTTCACAAAATATTGACTGAACTTTCCTAGGCCATGGAAATAACATAATAAAATTCTTAATTTGGGTGGTATTCCTTTTTCACATCAACCAAATACGATTTCTTTCTCAAAAGTAAAATGGCCTACTGCGGTATGTAGCCTACCAGTGCATAATATTAACCAGTATTTCTCAACCCGTATGCTGTTGAATAAGCTTAAGCTGCCTTGAGATTTTGTTGAATTGTTAAAAAGACAACTTTCTCCCATGCAGGCCTTGCCCAGCAGATCTCTGTCTGCTGGCCCTATGTTTGGTCACTGTATATATGACAGTTACAATACCAATAATAAGGTGTGCTATGTTCTAAATCATCAGTAGCTTAGTGTGGCTTTGGAAGTGGGCCATAATAGCAAAAAGGTTGAAAACCACTGACTTATAGACTACAACCTGCAGCTCTATGCCTTAGTCAAATGGAGGATATGTGATGACCTTTCATTTTCTAAATGAAACGTTGGGTCATCAGAGCCTTGTGGCGCAATGGGTGATTCATAGTCCTACCTCCCTTGAATAATTCAATAACACACTGGTAAGTATTGCATGGCCTGGTCGTGTGAAATTGGCTGACATAGCTTAGAAGCATATTAATAAAACACTCAGAGTCTGCCATGATGTCTTGTTAATAGATATGACCTTAACTATACCTATTGCCATGGCCATAGCTTGGATTTATTTTCTGTGTGTACTGGTATAGGTTGACAACAATGTAACAACCCTCTATGATTTAGTCAGCCCTTCTCTCATCTATATTGAGTGTTGAGTAGCCGTTCATGTAGGATTGAGATGACTTGATAAATTGTTGGGTAGCTGCCATGTGCCTGAAAAATATTTGATTCTCATATCCATAAGTTGAAACTATATGGTATGACGCTAGAGGGCATTACATTGCTGGCCAGCAACGCTGACATGTGTTTGCGCTCTTGGCGCATTGCAGCAGCAAGAAAGGAGCTGCCAGCCGTCGCAGAAAGTAACCAGTCCGCCCAAGACACCTCAGCACCAGTCTACACCCGCGCTGCTGATCGCCCCGAGAGGACACATCTTCCCCTGACCGCCCCAGCAAGCCATAACTCAACTACCCATAGCACAGCTACAACAACACTGGACGTCTTACCTTCTGTCACGTGTTATGTGAAATTATACTGTAGGTTAATTAAGTTATCTTTGTTTCGTGTCCCATAACACCGGGCCATTGTTAGATTCATATGATCTTTTTGTAAATAAATTGTGACGTTTCAGTTAGTCTTTAACTCGCCCTTTGCAGCACAATAAAATCCCTCTCCCAACCCCTTTGTGAATGACTTCTGAAAAGTACAATCTTACAGGTCGATTCATTTTTGTGGCTTAGGGTATTTCCCATTATCTGTAGGACCCAGTATAGGCCTAATTGAATGGTGCATTTGGTCTTTCGGCCAACTGAAGGTAAGCATATACATGTTGAGCCATCCACTGGTTATTTTGCCATCCGAATGCTCCAAATGCTCACATTTTTTAAAGAAAATAATGGGTATTGTTTTAATTAGATACTGCCTTGTAATCGGAGGTGGTGCAATTGCATTAACATAGCCTATCATTATTATTATTATTATTATTATTATTATTATTATTATTATTATTATTATTATTATTATTATTATTATTTATTGATACATATTTTCAATTAGCCTGTATTTAGATCTATTGGAAAAATAACTATGCCGGGCTATTTTTCTCTACTCACACTGCTGAATTCTAACGGGGGAAATGAGCACATGATCTTTGATCATCAGAAATGTGGAAAACTATAAATTAGACATTTTATTGAATGATGTAAAGGAACAAAAATGCAACACCAAAATCTAGAAAATGAACAGAACTATTGAATGAATATAGTTTTAACTAGGCTTCCTTAAACAAAACGTAGCCAATATAGCATATTGTTACACATTTCAAATAGGCTACAATCTAGTTTATTTTGAAAGTAGGGTATTTTAATACCACGAATGTTTACAAATAGAAGAAAATCGAATATGTAGACTAACGTTGACATTGTGGGTGGTCATTGGTTGTTATTAAAATGGCTTGTTTTTCTCAGACCTAAAACGAAATACCTAGAAATAGATGGTTCTCTCCACCAAAGCCAATCATATTCTAACAAGCTCAGTGTCAACAAATTTCATAATAATATTCTATCTATAAGCCTATCAAGTTAATACAGAATTTGGAAATAATTTATGTAATTATGTAACAAGATTTGTTTTCAAAATTCAATTCCACCTGTAGGCTAATGGAAATCTTGACTAGGCTAAATCAAGTTAAAAGAGTAGTCCTACAAATAATTTGAAAATGAAAATATTTCAAATCAGTCATTGACAGAGAGAATTCCAACTATATATAAATATTTCTTTATTAAAATGGCATTCACTCAGTTCTTTATATAATAAATATCTTGTTAAACATTTTACACAACAATCCAAGCGTCCCTATTAACAAACAACATAAATACATATTGCGTCTGTTGTTTTCTGTCTGAACAAACAACTCTTATTTACACATTTACAAAATGGTCCTCTTTTTCTGCATAATTTATAGTGGCACGTTTGGCTAAACAGGAATCAGGAGATGGGAGGTTTTTCTTCCTACAGAAATGACAGGCAGTCGGCCATAATAATGACTGTTTCCTCACCAGTTGAAGGGTAGGCCTATCAAATTCAAACTTCAACCTTTTCACAGCAAGTATAGCCTAAATAACATAAGTCTTACATAAATACATTCATACAGACAATCTACAAGGACATAAAGGCTACACTTCAATTTACAGTCAAAATATGCTTAAGAAATTGGACTTGAATTTCAGGAAACTTCACTTAAGCTTTACAGCAAGTGATTTACAACAAGCCACTCACATTTCCCTACCAAATAGGAATAACTTTGTTTTCAAGAATGTACAATAGTCCGTTGGCACTTTCTGCTGGAGCAGCTCACAGCACGTGGTAGACGGTGTTTGGGTCGTGCGAGACAGGTAGGCAGTTGGTCGGAGAAGGGACAGGGGCCCCACACTCACTACCGTCAGAGGCCTCATGTGGAGAACAGGGGCTGCCTTCGGAACCATCTTGAACAGTGGGACAGGTTGACGTATCCGTTGTAATTCGCTCCACGATGCTTGACAGGCAATCCAAGCTGGAGATGGCTGCGTTCTTGCTTCTGGAATCTGTAAAAAGAAAAATATAATTTAAATAGGATATCCCACTCTAAGCTACTTTTTCACACTAACTGATGAATCGAAATCATCAACTTTAATCAACATCAGTTTATGTTATAGGCTGCGAGACATGGCTAAACCGACCAGGTAGCCTATATAGCCCTAACAGTGTTACGGTAGGCTAAATTTAAAAAAAGGAAAAAAAGATTGCTTTCGGGAATAGAATAATGTGTTTCTCAGTCAATGAGATCCGCATTCAAATAATGAGCCCTATTAGCTGTCACGTTTGCAAGCCTTGTTGGAAATCCCTTACCATTTGGTGTTTCGTTGAAGTAAGAGCTATCATAGTTGTCCCTTTTTGGTGGACATGGGGGCCCATTGAAATCCATCTGTAAATGAAGACGAAATTATGATGAGTCAAACTGAAAAAATACATATATTGTCAACCAATTTCTAAACAAATAGACCATTAGCCTATGCACATATGTATGCATAATTGCTGTTCCATTCATTGGGATATAGACTAAGAGTAACCGGGAACGAACTTATGATCGAATAAGGTGAAACTGGTCCAACAAAATGACGAATTAATAATTTAATCATTCCGAACCATTTTGGCCTACTACAAATTGTCACCTACCATGCCGTCAGAGCAGTTGGAGCGCGGACTGGACGCATCTGAGTCCCCACTGTAGTGATCTAGTACAGGGTAATAATTATCCTCCCGTCCGCCCCGAAGAAGCGACTGAAGAGACTCGATGTAGCTAATGGCATTACGCAGGATTTCCACCTTGGGAAGCCTCTGGTTGGGGTTGGTGGACGTACATCTTTTCAGGGTCTCAAAGGCATCGTTCACCTTGCTCAGTCGCCTCCTCTCCCGCATAGTGGCTGCTTTCCTGCGGTCTGCATTGGTGGTCTTCCTCTTGCAGGCTTTGCACGCCCACAGGAGGCATCTGCCGGCTTGGTGGTGCCCACTCGGCGCCCGAATGTGCTCGTCCTCGTGGTGGTGGTCCTCTGACTTTAGCAGACCAACATGAACTAGTCTTGGGTCGAGATCCTCAAAAAACTGCATGTCACTGGTGTTGAAACAGGGGTCGTCATAAAAGTCATCTGCAGAGGTGATTGGAAAAGGAATATCCGGCAACTCCATGGTCTTCCTCTGTCAAATCTCTTGATTGAGTGAAAAAGTTTAAAATAAAACTAGAAATATCCCCCAAATCTCCCTTAACTGTGCGCACGTTTCCTCCAAATGCACAGATGAGTTCCAAAGAAATGCGCAACGGTTATATCAAAGGGCAAGACTGTATAGCGTAAGTGCCCTTGGCTGCTTGTTAACGTGTTGATATTTGGGGTGTTTATAAAGGGACCCGTGCCCTAAAGGGGCGTGTCTTTACGTAAACCATTATTTGAGTTGACCAATAGGAGAGTGTGTTAGGGGAGGGGTACATTTGTTATGACACTGTCAGAGATATCAAGAAGTGGGCCCATTTGACAAAAATGAAATAGATAAGCATAATCTAAAACAAAAAGAAAAGAATAATTGATTTTCCTCGGATTATTTTTCCATGGGCTTTTCTAAATGGCACAATAGCCGTTATTATATGTGTTGTGATATTGTTAAATAACTTAATCCTACATTTAAAAATATATTTCAGTTCTCTACATTTAGGCAACCATTTGCATATTTCAATATCCAAAAAGTGAGGTAGGAGTGACGTTTATTTGTCCACATGAAGAATGTTCATCAATAAGCACACTATCTGCAGGCACAATAATATAACAGTTATCTTATGTATTATTATTATTATTTTTATTTCGTTGTTGTCTATGCAAATGTATTTGTTTGAACATCATTGTAATCCCATTTGGCTAAAATATTGCAGATTGTCTGTAACCAAAACTCAAATCTCGTTCTTAATAGAATTCAAATTCCTGGTTATGTCATTGATCAAAGTTATTGTTTTACCTTGGCATGTCCGTGAAAGAAAAAAAAAAGTCTCCAATTCATGTTTTGTCTCCAATCTCAATCTCACTCTCATCGTGCGGTCTTACATGGGGTCATTTGCGTGGGCAGGATGGGGACTGAGTTGGAGTATAAGACCCTGTTTCACTTCAGAATATGGGACAGAGGGTGGCGGTGATGAGTTGATGTCCCAGTCTCACTAAACAACTGAAGGCCGAGAGAGGGAGAGAGAGAGAGAGAGAGAGAGAGAGAGAGAGAGAGAGAGAGAGAGAAAGCAATTTAGATACCCGTATAATATTGCAATAAACTAAATTGATATTTGATATTTGATCACATGGGCAACAGTACATTTTATACACAGAATTTTTATTCAGTTTTCAGTTCCATTGCCAAGACACATAACTCATAGCCTAATACAGGTGGGCTGTATTATTATTATTATTATTATTATTATTATTATTATTATTATTATTATTATTATTATTATTATTATTATTATTATTATTACATTATATTAACCTATACTATGAGTTTTGAGTTCACTGTCACATTACAATGATTGCATCCCCCATAAATAGTAACATTACTATTTTATTAGTTGATATGTACAAATTAAGACTATTTTCAGTTGTGAATTACAATATTTGTTTTGATTTCTTTCAATGTTTACCACCCCTGTTATCAAAAATAGTAATTTTTTTTCACTCTCTTATTGCAACTGCTGTGCCTAGGATGAGAAGAGTCATGTAGCTCAATATGCTATTTCAGGAGTCAAAAAGGTTTAAAATAGAAATAGTTCTACAACTGTTGCAGTAAAACAGTTTTTAAAGCCACCATGAGAGGATACCCAATGGCACTGAAGAGAATGTCGATACTATCCTTCAGTTGCTTCAGAGTATAGACTTTGACCAATCTGTTCATTATATTATATTATATTATATTATATTATATTATATTATATTATATTATATTATATTATTTTACAAATCTTTATTTGTATAGCACCTTTCCATACGGATAAGTAGTGCTTCAAACTCTAAAATCCAAATAAAAACATAGAGAAAAATAGGCAATTGCACGATAACAAATAAACACTTTACAAAACATACTGTAAAATCTACCAGCCCATAGCAGATTAAGAGAATGTCTGAGTAAAGGTAGGTTTTTAAGAGCTTCTTAAAATGCTTAGTGACAAAAATCGGCTGATCTGATAATGGGGAAGGGAAACCTTTTGTTAACACTGATTTAGACATATATCTGTAATAGTTTATAATTGTGTTATTATAGTTTATGTGTTATTAGAAGCTCTTCCAAAAAGCTTTAAATATGGTATATCTCCTTAAAATAAATTGCCCTAATGGCTAAATTTAGCCAGCGTTTTTAAATTTAAACATTCTATCATGAGGTATCATAGTATGTTACCATAACAACACACACAATGTATTATAAGCAATTCTGAGCATATTATACTTTGTAAATGTATGCTTTAAATGAAGTGTTACCAATCTTTAAAGCTTGGCACAACCCCCACTGAAAGACGACAAGAGGCCAGTGGATGGGCTGGTTGGTCATCTGCCCTGATGACGGTGTCAAGAGGTCAGTGAGGTATTTGATCTCCTGATGAGTGGCACACCAGTCCACACTGTCCACTCGCTTTCCCAAGGCTGCTTCAAGTCAAACCAAGGGACATTTTATTTGAATACTACATTTCATATCACACACAGAAACTCCTTCACACAAAAAAAATTACAAAAACAGTATAAATCTTCATATTGAAAAAAAAAAACACAGAAAGAACAAACCCTTCTCTGT
>OMKL01051785.1:0-13628 GCA_900302295.1 Parasudis fraserbrunneri
GATCCATACCAAAGTCAATAAACTCCCATTCAATTCCCTCTTTCTTGTACTCCTCTTGCTCCAGGACAAACATGTGGTGGTTGAAAAACTGTTGCAGTTTCTCATTGGTGAAGTTGATGCACAGCTGCTCCAAGCTGTTGTACTGATTTCCATAGAGAATAACAAAAACACGGTGTAACGCAGAATTAAACTCAAATTAAATTGTTAAAGAAACAGCCCCAGGGTAATTGCATTATGATAAATGAAGATCTTCATACAAATGTACATTTTGATAAGTAGATAAATATTGTGTCATTATACTTACATCAAAGATCTCAAATCCAGCGATGTCAAGCACCCCAATGAAGAACTGCCTGGGCTGCTTGGTGTCCAACATCTCATTGATACGGACGACCATCCACAAGAACATTTTCTCATAGACGGACTTGCTGAGAGCCATGACTGCATTGTGAACCTAAGGAAAAAGCAAAGGAGAATAGTTGTCAAAAGATGTAAACGTATGTTGATTTATGGATATGATAAAGGACATATTTTGTAGGAGTAAATTTGGGCCTTAGATGATGTTATTCCTTACCTGAGGTACAGTCTGACCTTTGGTCACAAACTCATTTCCAACCTTCACTCTTGGGTAGCACAGAGCTTTCAGTAAGTCAGAAGAGTTCAAGCCCATGAGGTATCCGATTTTATCAGCAACTAAAAACAAGGGACAGTTCATAGGAGAACATTTTCACGATGTAGAAACTGTTTTCATGACATGTCTTAGCAAAACAACGTCCCACAACACTGCTGTTGAAAGAGTTGCATACCCTCAGTGCCGTCAGGCTCGCCCTGCTCCTCACGTTGCTTCTGCTTGAACTTCATGTTCCCATGATGCATCACAGCACCAGTCAGCTTGTAGATGCCGATCTTCTCATCCGCAGTGAAGCCCAAGATGTCAATAGCCGTCTGTGATTTCAATAGCAAGTTATCGCAAATGAATAACCCAACATCATGTGCCAGTTTGTAACAGCTTAATAGAAAAACATTTGTGGGCATTTTACACAGTTCATGAGAAAAGCCAGCATTAGTTACGTTATCACTCTAATCGATGGCAGCCATACAATGATGGCATGTGAAGGAAGCTTACATCAGTGGCAATGAATTCCTCAATGTCATCGATACTCTTGACAGTGATCTCACCCTGACTAACCATATGGTAGTCATAAGGGTTGGTGGTGATCAGGAGAGCCTCTGGAAAAAAAAGATATATGACAATAATTTGACATTGCTCTTCATTTAGAGAGACAGGCACATCTACAGTATCATCTACTTATGTCACACCTATTAGCTCAGGTTTGTGGCCAGTCATGAGCTGATAGAAGATATGGTAGCTTCTCTCAGCAGACAGCTGGAAGGTCACTCTAGACTTCTCCAGCAGATCTGTATGGGATGTAAGCCATGGAAAATCTCCTATTAAATGCAGCTTAATTAATGGATAGTATTATATTGCAGGGAACGCATGGTGAATATCAGAACAAAAAGCTTACATGTTTCAATATCGGCTGAGGCCAGCTTTCCACTTGTTGCAAAGTGAATTCGGATAAATTTTCCCTATTGAGGCACATTGAGATTTTGTTGTAATTGCTGTGGTTATATTTGTACTCACCATATCACAATGTTCTCATATAGAAGGGGAAAAAACACAAAGAGAGGAAACTTACAAAGCGGGATGAGTTGTCATTCCTCACAGTTTTGGCATTACCATAAGCCTCTAACAGTGGGTTTGCTGCAATGATCTGATCTTCCAGTGACCCCTAGAGTTAATATTCATTTAGTCAGACACAGAAATACCCAAATCTCTCTATTGGATACAAGAGGTTGTTTTTGTATGATTCCCAACCTGCATTTTGCCAGCAGCTTGTTCTGTTTTCTTTTCCTTTCCAGACACTGCGATTGTCGCAAAGTACTGGATGACACGTTTGGTGTTGACAGTCTTCCCTGCACCAGATTCTCCACTGGAGGGGAAAAGAATCATACAGAGACACTGTTTAGTTTTACTTACAATACTACAAAAAAACGACTTAAACAAGTATTTGCACACCTGTATGTCTTCAGACAGGTGTGGAGGAGGGGAGTAGGTAGCCTATCACAACTTAAGAATTGAGTCCCGAACATTGTCTTACAGTCAGCTTTATTAGGTACTATGTTTGGTCATTTGACCTTCATCAGGTGTACTGTAGTACTTACAAAACTTTGCCAGAACCATTGTTTATCTGTGTACTTACGTAATCAGGATAGACTGGTTTTCTCTATCTGTAAGTGAGAAAAAATGGTCATATTACAATATGTTCTTCATACTGTGCAGCCGGTCAGGACTAGCTAATAAATGAATGGTACCTGTGAGCATGAACTGGTAGGCGTTGTCAGAGATGGAGAAGATGTGAGGTGGGGCCTCAATCCTCTTTTTTCCTCTGTATGCTCCGACAACCACAGAATCGTACACTGGGAGCCACTTGTAGGGGTTCACAGTGACACAGAACAACCCAGAGTAGGTCTGTAACATTGGAGAATATTTGCACATTAACGGTAATTTTTCATGTAGCCCACTAACTCTCACTTGATGTAATTTAAAGGTCCCATATTATACTCCTTTTTAACAAGTTCATCTAGGTTTTTGAGGTCCCCAAAGTTTTTTCAAAATTCAGATTATGCATTCTAGCATGCCTCTATACCCCTCTTTTTCAGTCCTGTCCATGACGGGCTGTTTCTGTGTGCATGACACACACACCCAGGAACTGCGGCGCGAGCCTGTTCTATAATCCCTCCATGGGCTCAGAAATTCAGATCAAATTGTCAAACTAGGCATTGCAGAGTGAGTTAAGATCCAGCAATTGCTTATCCCATTGATCGCCTAAAATTTTGTTAGAAACATATTTTAGTGAACCATTTAGGTGGAAAAAGAGCACATGTGTGAGTATGTCATCATGTTTTTCCCATGCCCAACTCAGAACTGCGCATTTCAGATCAAACTGTCAAACTAGGCATTACAGATCAAATATGAGTTAAAATCCAGCAATTGCTTATCCTATTGATCGCCTAAAATGTTGTCAGAAACATATTTTTGTGAACCATTTAGGTGTAAAAAGAGTTTACTGACAAGCAAACTTAATGTTTACTGACAAGCAAGCTGTCATGTTCTGCCCACGCCCGACTCCCACATGACTCATTACAGGAAGTGAAAATGACTTGGTTTATCTCCCTTTGAAGGGTCTCTGATCACATCAAACATGGGGGCAGACATCTTTAATACTATTGCCCATTGTTCCAGACTTGCTTAAAGCGGTTTTATGATTAATTCATTTTGTTTTGATGGTTAGCCTATAAGACAGTTTCAGCCTGACAACATAAACATTCTAAACGGACCCACGTTTATTTCCTGTTGCAATGTTTGCTAATACAATAGCTGACAGGAAATACACTTGGGTCCAAACTGTTACCTAGCAACAGAATTCCAGTGAAACAGTCTATAGCTGAATGTTGATTCCCTCTCCCAAAGCACTCACATAGATCATCCATGCCGCGTAACGCTCTTTGAGGTTATACAACACAGCTGGTTCGTTGAGGTGGGTCATCATGGCCATGTCCTCAATCTTATCGAACTTTGGAGGATTCATGGGGTGGATGTCATCCTCTTTGGCGGTGATGCTCTGCGTAAACGTGACACAGCATACAATATTAATTTACATTTATGAAAGCCTAGTCATTCTTGGAAGGAATTTTGCTCCATGATTTCATTCACTCCTACTTACTTGCCCATCTACAGTTTTGACAGTGGCTTTGCCACCCTCTCTGTTCTGGAGAACACCTTTGAGGTACATCTCCTTTGGTTCAGCTACAAAGTAAGCTGTTTTAGCGTCGAACGGGGTGTTCTGGGCCTCAATCCTCTCCCTCTCTGGCTTCCGGAGGTATACGGCCGCCGGGCCAAAGCACTCCATCTCCTGGTCCATGTTGGCTCTTTACTGGGAGGGGGGACAAAGGAAAAGGGTAGTTTCGTTTTATTTCAAACAATGTAATTTAACAGTAATTATAGTGACTACAGTCAAGATATAATACCTGATGTGAGTAGCTATGCGCTGTAACTAAGTAGGTATTACGCTTAGTAATACATTAAACTTCCATTATCACGCAGCATTTGGAGAAACATCAGTTATTTTCCTCATCGCATGTTTTTAGTGCATAGAATGAATAATCTATTCAATGGTCTTTCCTTACCCTCATTGCATGTTGTTAGCGCATAAACAATAATATATTGTATGGTCTTTTTTCCATCACAGCTTGTAATTCCAGATGTAGGCAAATCCATCATTAAAGTCACATTTGTGCAACAGTCCACTACTATTCCTCCCATGAGAATATATATATTATATATATATAATATATAATTTTTTTTTTTTTCAGCCATCAGAAGACACAAGGATGGGTCTGACCGCCAATCACTGAGAGGCACAAGTTATGTGTTGCCATCTACTAATGCAATTTCACATTATATTTTTAAAAATAGAACAGGATGCATTGGCCGTCGAGGTATTAACACAGTCGATGCATCATGAGGGACTTAGGCCATGGTACTGTAGTCAAATGAACTGTGTTAATATTGTAAAATACAGATTGACACCTTAGCACACCAACATTTAGCCAAATCAGCATAAAGTTCAAGTTCTAGAGCTATGAATATCATAGATGTATGACAGATACATTCTCACTTTTCCTCCTGTAAGCACACTAGGTCAGCCTCTTACACTGTGTACAGTATATTTTTCTTGTCCGATTGACATGTATTGTCTTTCTCTTTTCTTCTATGTGAGCAACCCACCAAGCCAAATTCCTTGTATGTGTGAATACACTCAGCGAATAAACCTGATTCTGATTCAACGCATGTAGAGCCTTTTGGAATAGAAAAAAATGTCTGATGTTTCATATATTTTCTCTCAGGTTATTTTTCTCAAACAGATGTGCAGTTTTTATATTTACCGTGCAGACACCAAGTGAACAGAATCTTTCTGGCAACCTCTGTGGAATACTGGAAAAGTGAGTCACGACATTAAGTTAATAAAAACTTCCTCCGAAGTTCTGTGTCTTCATGACAATACAGTGAATGAGAGAGAGAAAACATAAATAGATCAAGGCAAATCCAATAACTCTGACAACTTCTTTGCAATCATGTATCAAATAGTTTCTATTCAGTCTAGAAAGTATGGTAATACAAAGTTGTTGTAATTGCTGTAATGCATGCATCTATTATGTCATCTAGAGCTAGTATCTGTGTTGTCTGATGAGTCCCGATACATCTGAAATTTTTAGCAACTTACCTTTGTCTGGTGTCTGTCTTTGGGGGCGACTTGCTCAGCCTTTTATATGGTAGCGTGATGGGGGCCCACTCCATATGTTTCGCTCTATTTGGTCATGCTGCCTGACATCATGCTTGGGAGTTGTTACCTCTCTGGTTGTCCTCCTACTGGCCTTAAGTCATGTCTTCCATACTAGGTCATTAACACCCTTGGATATGGGATGGTGGTTGATGCTTTGAATTGTTTTTAGGGACATTATTGATACTCTGCGTGATGCCTTGAGAGACCTGTAATACAAGTTAGAAAAGCTGTGAGGAATTAGGCTAGGCTGTGGCGAGAAAGTGGCGACTTACCTCATCTCTAAAATTCTGGAGAAAATTAGATCCCAGAAAATAGTCTTTGCAAAGGGTTTTACCACAATTTCTTTGATCTATTGTGAATGTATGTGGTTTTTGATTTGACTGATTTCATTAGGGGTTCACTACTTATGCAATTACAGATGTCAAATGGGCTTTGTTCTTGCTCAAGGTCAGGTCAGCGGTCGTGAACTACAGTCCAAAGATCTGACTAATATGTCTTTTTAATGTCCCCTGGCACAACAGGGTAGGTCTTTCTTTAGCTGTGGGGAAGCCTTGAAATGTCACTGATATACTGTTGCAGAAGCCTTACAAGTCATAAATTGCTATAAAAAAATGAAATGAGTTCCAATGAGGTCCAAAGAAAGGGAGACGGTGCCAAGAGATTATTTCTCACAACACTGCCAACAGCTGTGCCCATACTAGCTCCCCATAAGGGGCTCTGAGACTCCAAATGTAGGCCCCATCTTTGAGTTATTGAGTGATGGGTTCCATTCCTGCTCCTTCAAGATTTAAGCTTCACAAGTCACTTCATCTTGAGTCTGATTCCATTTTAAATGTGTTGAAGTGTGAAAGTGTTCTTGTTTCTCCTCTTATGAAAATGTCATTCCGAGCTGTTTTGTGCCTCAAAAGTACAAAGTTCTACCTGACCAGATACCGTAGAAAGAGACTGTTTTTCAGAGCTGTCAAGAGGGATTATAAACTCAACAGTTTTGCCAAGAATGTGGCAGATAGTCCACCCAGCAATTCATAGTGAGGTTTTAATACAAGGGTTGACAGCCAGTACATGTGGACACACTTTCCACTGGAAAGATGATCTTCTTCTTGTGACAGTCGGAGGAAGAAGGTTAAGAAATTCTGAAGCGGTTACCCACAAGATATAATGAGCTCTTTGTTTGTTTGAAAATGTGACACTCGATACCTGGTCCGAAACACTTCTTTCTTATTAGGACAAAATTCAAATATAGCAGCGACGCGTGTTGATGTTCGGCCAAATGCCACGCGCTCAAGAGGCTTATTGTGTTTTTCGTGGGGCCTTTGATCTCCCTCTGTCAGCCTCTTCATTTGTCAAGCGGGACCAACTGGGGCCAGGATAGCAGACCAAGGTGAGTCTCAAGTAACATTCCAGTCGTCTGGCTGACCAGAAAGAGCGTGGATGTTTACATTTACAGTACGTAAGGCCTAGGTCAAACGTAAGTACATTTTTAAGTGCATTTTAAGGATGGAATGTTTAACGTGAATATTGCTTGAGTGAAGGTTTTCATTTACATTTGAATGCTACTTGTTTGTATGAGTGTAATTAGGATTTGTCATCATCAAATGGTTTTGTACATGTGTCTTTCAGCTGTGTGAGTAGCTATAATTAGTGAGTGCTGCCTGTTTACTGGCATTTAGATCCCATGTTTTTCCCCCCAGTTTGATTGTCTGCTGTTGTATGGCAATTCCTCAAACAATCTGGATTTGGACTGATAGTAGTTTAGGTTGGTGAATTTAAACATAAATCATAGATTTGTTACTGCATGCAAAACTTAGTAGCTAAACAGAGTTAAACTATTATTTAGAGTAGGGGTGAGGGAAAACATTGATACTTTCCCCCACGCTATGTACTATTGATACAGGATGCCCAGTATTGTGATATTTTTCATGGTACTTTTTCCAGGCCTTTGATTCAAGGCCATATTCATGCTACAATAGAGTGTCAACCTTAAGGCAGGATCCATCATTACATCTATTGTCTGTATATATTCTTTATTCTACATTTGTTTACTTAAAGAATCCTGCAAAAACTTTTTATTTCCTTTTGCTGAATACAAATGCTAATACCTCCATGCAGATTGCATGGAAAACAAAAAGCAAGTATGCTTTTCAGACTTTATATTGAGGTGTTATTATAGATGTTGTTAGGGTGTTTGTAGAATCAAAATGCTGGTGCTTCAATCATCACAACTTGATAAGACAGCTGAAGGGAAATAGGAAAAAAGGTTCAGGATGACAGCCTGATCCCCTTAATAAACTTTAATATGCCAACACGTTGTGTTACATGCTTTCCATTGTGGGGTAGATTAGAAGGACTGAATGATGTCAAACCTTGGGCAGACATCATAGAGTACTGAACTCTGACCCCAATGGTCTCATGAAAGTTTTCATAAGCATCTGAGAAAGTGAAAACCCTACTTTTTCCCCTCACTGCTAATTCAGTTGTAGGTTTGTATTAAATAGTTTGCCACAAATGTTGGCGAAGCTGCTCCAAACTAACAATGGCATTATTAGCTGGTAGCAGCAAATAGTTGGCCAAAAGTTTGGCAGCTGCTGATTCATGCTTCTTGCAGTCTGTGAGGTCTACATGGCATCAATGCCAAAATCGTGGCCTGGGCGACTCAAGGTCGTGGAGCCACACATCTCCAAGATTTTGTAATAATGTGGACAGGGGCCCCACACGTTGCAATGACATATGGTGACGGAACGTGCACTCCGTTCTTCGAGCTGGTCCGACTGCAATAACCATGAAACAACTTTTAATGTTTAGTCAGGTCTTGCTCATAAAAGAGATCCTTGATCTCAAGCATTTTACCTGGTTAAATAAAGGTAAAAAAATAAATAAAAAATAAGAAGTTTGCAGAGACTAAAGGCCGACAGACTTCCATGTTGCTTATGAGCACTTATAGTTCCACGCGACCTTTTTGCGAATCTCTCCTCCACATGAGAGCAAGGTAAATGCGGAAATGTACGGCTCAAGGCACGTGGGCCAGTCACAGTGCATGCGGTGCTGTGTCGCCCTACGCACAGTTACATTTTGGGAGTGGTGCACGCAGGCTCTGCCGGTGGGCTCCTTGGCCTACGTCAGGACCAGCCACACCTCCGGAGGCATTTTCACGTTCAAGTATAAATCAAGCTTGAGTGCACCGTCTGCACTGTCAAGACCTTATGATTGATGACCATGAGGTATGAAACATGTTTTAAAGGGATAGTTCAGATTTTTTGAACCCTAGCCCTATTTCCTACTGTTGATGATGATGTTGTTGATTGGTAGAATCCTTTCTCAGCACAGTCCATGCAGTTCCTCATACTAGCTCCAGCTAGTTTTCCACAAACTAATGCAAAGTCAATGAGGTCAAGCTCCCGTGTGTCTAAGCTGGCTGAAGCTCACTTTACTCCACAGTGCACACAGAGTAGATTTCAGTGAGCTTCAGTCAGCTTGTGCAGACAGGAGCTTGACCCCATTGACTTTGTAGACACTTAAGACATGATACACTGTGGTTGGATATGAGATAAACCAATTGTCGAGGACTCCATCCATGGCAAACACCCTTCTCTTAAATTGGTCAGACTGGAAGTACTTTCAGACTTAATAATCAAGTGAAACATTCTGAAAACAGTCTAATTATCAGGCAAACTTTATAGCACCCGGCTAGTGCAACGGAACCCAGGAGTGTTGGCTGCATTTTAATTGAAATTGTTATGCATACCAAACTTTACAAATCCTTATAAACACAAAACTGCTTCACCAGCACAGTTATTTGCTGAAAGAATATTATTTTCATGCAGATTTATCCACAACAGTTATGACTTCACTTGGTCATTTCCTGGTTGTAAGCTATAAGGGGAGGGAAAGTGAGGACCGTCGCCATCTAGTGGTTACGTTCATAAAAATAGGTTCTCCATTACAGTTACTGATTTAATAGCTTGCTACTTGTTACATACATTATCATTGCCCCTTTTGTTTTGGATTCAAATAAAAATTGAAATGATTCCTTATGAGCCTTTTGAAAAATCCCCTCAAGCTAGTGCATGCACTGGCTGAGAGGAGGCGATATGTTATAATTATCCCTTCTATTATGTTGGTGGTGAAATATTTGGCAGCATGTCAGCCTCAGACTCAGTCTCTGGGACTAATCCAACCCCCTGCCCTCCTGCTTGAGATACAGTCCTCACCACTCATTACCAACATCAGGCGTCGAACGAGTCACCAAATCCATGATTAAATTTGACTTTCAATTTTAAATGTGATTTTTGATCCCCCCTCCCCTTTTCAACAGACTTAAATTATTAAATTCATTTTAAATTATTATTATATCAGATTTAATTTGTAAGGAAAACACCTGTTTCTCTAAAATTTCAATTAAATCTATATATATAACAAAAATAACCATCAATAATGTTATTTAATATAATATAATAATTCAGCTTTATAAAATAAAAAAAAATCACTTGTATTTTTACAATGTGTCACTTGTGGCGTCATAGATGGGGTGAGTTTGAAGAACGATGGTTACATATTGAAGTCCTGCCTCCCAGCTCGTTTATTGGCCAGGAGTTCTGCTCCCACTCACCCTCCTGGCCAATGAACAAGCTGGGAGGCGGGATTTCAATTGAATGCATGAGCAGCCTTCAAACGCGCGTACTTGCTCAGGCACATTACACGTTCACGCGTGAGAATGTTTATCCGGAAATGTTTCGTTAACAAGGTTTTTAGCGAAAATGCATGTGTTTGGGAAGTACTGAGCATACTTACTGGATACGTGAGACCTGGATTACTGTATACTGCACGAGTTGTGTGAGAGTTTGTAAACAGATGTTTTGATATAGTTTTGCTGTTGTCAAAACTGGCCCCCATTAACTTCAGTTCATCAGGTATGGCTACCGTTTTTGGATTCTGTTCACTGTGGAGGCATGCAAGAAGTACTTGATATACAAATGATAATTTTTGGGGTGAAGTGTTCCTTTAAGGTGCACATAATGGGATTGACTCGCCTCGCCCCCTGATGGAAGCGCTTCAGAAGACAACGGCTGAATAGCGGTTTGTAACTGAAGCCTTTGTGACAAGCCGAGATGGCTGGACCCTCACAGTAGAGAAGGACAGCTTCTCCAGTACCGACTGGAGATAAGCAAGGACCGTTTCTACAGGACAGTAAATTGGCTCAGTGTTTCTCCCTCCACACCGCATCTGGAATGTGAGCCACCTCCCGGCATATATGGCGGTGGTGGAAGGAGCACTCTAAATGAATTTTTCTGATGATCTCAAGGGAGAGACCTCAGCTCTCGAGTCTCATCCTTTCAGGTACCAGACGATCAGTCGCTGACCAAGGTTGGGCAGTTGGCAGATCAAGCCATTCACCTGGGACATCGCTCCCCTGTATTGGGGAAAGTGGCAGGGGGCTGATGCAGAGTACGCCGTCACTAGGATGAGGGTTAATTCTTCCTGCCTCACCCTCTTCAGTAGACGGCCAGTCGGGTGGATGGAAGAGAAGGTGTAAAGGAGCACTCTGGCCTTGGGAAGCAGGCAAAAGCATTCATACCCAGCGGTGGTTTGTCCTGCGCTCTGCTGACGAACAATGAGTGGTCTCTTTGGATGCAACGAGAAGCGGCGCCAAATCTGTTTGGCAGTGTCGGGATGCGAGTGCCACTCGTCTCTTGGGGGACACCCTTGAGACATGAGATTCGCTCCAACATTGTTCGCAATGTGGGGGGCTTTTAGGCTGAGGAGGTGGGTTGAGGCCCAAAGCTCTAACACCACTCGGTGGAGGGTCCATGAGCATACACCACCCTGTCTGTTGATGTAAGCCCCAGCCGTCTGACTGTCTGTTCTCACTGGATCATTATGGCCTCTCACTTCTCTGTGAAAGCATTTCAGAACATGTAAAACTGGAGAGCTCCGGCATGTTGATGTGGCTGGTTGGGAGCTCTGGCAACGACCTCCCACGGAGAGTGGGTCTGGCACATCCCGCCCTAGCCCATCAGGGAGGCGTCCGCAAAAAACTGTGACGTATGATGTGACTGTGCCCATCTGGACACCTCCCCCCTTGCCAGTGTGTGGGGATCTCTCCATTGGTCCAAATCGCTCCTTGACTGACAAGGGGATGGATAGCACCCTCCCCTTGTGGCGCACCGGGTCCACTTTTAGACGAATGAACCATCTCTGTAGCCTGTGCGTATGAAGTAGACCTAGCAGCACCACTGGAAGGGCTGCCGACATCAGGCCGAGCAGTTGCATTATGGTGAGGGCTGTAACTGTCCTTCAAGGACAAACACGGCTGAGGGGCTGACAGAATGTTCCCATGATGCTGCATTGGCCAAGTGTGGCCATCAGTCAATGGTCCCGGGTAGAATATTTTGTGCCTGTTTTTGTTTCTGAGAAATTGGCTCCAGCCTCCCGTTAGCATTTGTTTGCAATGCGAATGGAAGTCAGGTGGGTATGAAGCCATTTCCCCTCGCGTCACATGCAAGTAATTCCGTTTTCTTTTATACGTTCAAGAAAGATAAGCATTAGAGCTGTTTGAAAGAACTTTTATGGGATTTTGAGAGAAATAGTTCCATATCCCATTGACTTGCATTACCATGACATGAGGCTTGGTGACAATTTCTCAGAATTTTGGCATAAAGAAAAAGTTTTAAAAAAATCCTGAACCTCACCATTAACTTAATCTCCCCATAGAGATAAGAAGTAGTCACTGAGTATTTCACATTCCCTCTGAGTCTGAGTCTGGTGCTCCTAACATGTTCTCCTAACTTTCCCCTATCAAGCTCCTCACTAATCTGTACCATCTTGAAGTGTTACAGTATATGACTTCAGCTGTTGGTTTTAAAGTTAAGAACTACCTCTTTGGCACATGTAATTATGGTTTCAATATCCTCTTGAAGGCTTCTCTGTCCTGTTTTATTGTGCCTGTGAGAGGCCCTCTGTCTTGTCTTTTCTTTTCTTTTCTTGCTCCTTAATCTCCTTGGTCATGTCTCTGGTGGTCAGTGGTCTTCTTCAGTTGATGAGGAGTTTTCCTCCGAGAGCCCTCTACAGTGAACAACTTGCAAGTTTCTGTTTCTGTGTCTGTTTTGCTGCAAAGACAAAAAAAGAAGTTCTCAGAAAGTTTTGATCACCAGTCCAAGTGCCTTTATTTTGTCATTTGTGACTAGTTTGTAGATGAGCTGGGGGTTAGCACCAAGAACCAGCCCACCAGAGGATGAACTGGTGATCAGAGGTGCATGGCCTCGCTTGAAGTACAACAAACCCTTCATGTTGGTCAAAATGGAAGGAAACTGGTAAGCTCTGGGCGTGAGATTCAGACAGCTATTCTTGAATCTATTTGTGTCACCAAGAATCAACCCCAGGGAGGCTGTAGGCTACTTGTGTTGTACAGACTGTGTTCCTCTAATAACTCTGTGTCTGACCTTGCCTGGTTAGACAGAGTGGGAGGGATGGAGAAGGCAGCTGAAAGGATACATTTCAAGCCACCAGGAAGATGTGGAAGCCCCTCCGGGAGGCGTAGACATTCAATAGGACTGCTCTCCAGTTCAATTAAGCTCTTGTGTTTAATGTTACAGTCAGTGTATTCAGCAACCCTCCCTGCATGCCAAATGTTTTACATAGCAGAAGGTGCTGCAGTGTACAGTTATGCGCATATCTGGTTTGTATGTAAATCTATCTTCTATTTTCCATATGGCTCTTTATTGATGAGTCTATGTGCATACATGTGTGTGGGTTTCATGTAATGTACGCATGCACGCTCACGTCCATGTATGCACCCACACTTGAAAAGATGTGTCAAAAAAGGCTGTACAAAACACACACACACACACAAATAACACGCTGTATTCTCTGCTCAGAAAAAGCTTAGCCTATGGAAGCAGTTGGCACTCTTGATAAATAGTCCTGAGAGGGTATGCTTTCGTGTGTAGCTACTTAAATGGACAATGACGGAGAAGATGAAAGAGAACTCGCCCATCGGCTCCAAGAACAAAATGATCCAGAACAGAGGCTTGCTCAGTCACGATATACATATAATGTATTTATTACATAAAATACAAAAAGACAAAATAGTGCGTAAAAATAATTGTCTTTTTCAGTTTACACCATCCTCCGTTCCTGGTTGATAGTATAAACTGAAATGTTTTCTTCTTTTTAGGAACTTTTTTTTGACTGTTCACTCACTGTTCTGCACTGGGAAACCTTATG
>OMKL01051786.1:0-15798 GCA_900302295.1 Parasudis fraserbrunneri
TATATATATATATATATATTTATATATATAATATAAAAGCACTTTATAATATGGCCTTGTAACCTGACGAAGACCTGGCTTGGATCGAAACATTGAAGTTTAAATAAGTATTTTGGTGCGATTTGTGAGCCATTGTTTGTATGACTTGTATACCTGTGTTTCACGGTTTGGCTCAGTACCAAAGAAAGGGGGGTGTGCGTAAAATCTACCACAAAGATGGTATAGATGACACTGAGAGCACCCAGGGGAATATCCTGAATACACGGGTACATGTTCTGTTTCAGAACTGAGAACTCTACGATAGAATAAAGCTCATTTGTGTATAACAAAGAAAACAAACATTCTGTGGGTCCACAAAATGAGTCTCCCATTCATTGCCTATGGAGCAGCTCCACACTTTATACCCGATGACATCACAAGTTTGAGTCCACTTACTTCTCTGGTTTCTGGCTTTGGGAGAGAGTAGCTCATGTTGGAGATAACATAGTAAAATTCTTAATTTGGGTGGCATTCCTCTTTAAGTACATTCTGATGGTTTAACCTGATGGTGCACCTCGGGGTTTCCCTTCATCATTTAACGTAAGCCCATGGGTTAGATCATTCTCCCTATGGTTTTTCCATTTCATTGATACAGATGTTGAATAGAGTTGAACCAAGGCTTTGTCCCTACATCAGCCCTAGGGCATTGGGAGGGAGAAATCTGTTTGTTTGTTTTTTTTACTTCCATAAAATATTTCATTTGTTCATTTCTTCAAATGTCCTCTCTTTTACTTTCTCTCTGTCTGTATTTTATGTCAAAATTAACCAATATCAATACAGGAGTATTTTAAGGGCTTGGCGTCAGATGGCATTTGTGGCATAAATTAGATACTGATATGTCAATTTAAACCTGCACTATGGAAGATTGGCACCTTGTGGCCATTAGAGGTAACTCCACCTTCTTAAAACATGGCGGATAAGAGAAAAGAGCAACAAGAAGGCATTTTTTCAAACAAGGTAACTTTGGGCACTGTTTTACCTTTGTGTTGTTCACATTTTATGCTCTAGAAATGAGACCGTAGCCTTGAAAGGATTTTGCGCCACTGGTCGTACCCAACCAGAGGAGCTTGTATGGGCAATTTCACTGTGTTTCATACATCACTGTTGGGAGGTTTTTCTCTTGTTCAGCCCAACGCTGTGATTTAGCTTGCCAAAGAAGCAACATTATTTTGTGAAAAAGTTCCATAGTGCACATTTAAAGCTCTGTGTGTTGTGACTAAAAATTCTGTTAATCAGCTTTAAAAAATAATAATAATAACATAAATAAATAAACAAATAAATACATAAATAAATAAATAACAATTTATTAAACCCGACATAAATGAGAAGATATATGTATTTTGTTTCTCCTTAAGTTAGTAAAAACCTGTGTGTTCTCTCTCTTTTGTTTCTGACCTTTGATCCCAAGTGCATCAACTGTTCATATGTCTCCTTCCCTATGTTCCACAGTTCAAGTTTGTGAGGTGAAATACGTGACCAATATGACGTGCCACATACACTCACATTGTTTTTGACAGTGTGGCGTACCTCTGTGCTGCAGCTCTCACTATGCCACTCTCTGTGTAACATGCTTCTCTCTTGGGATGTGAACAGGATTGTGTGAACAACCAGCTTGAGTCACGAAAGCCTCCGTCTTCCTCGTGATGTGGTTTTGCGTGCGGCTTTTATCGATGGAATGAGGATGGCCGACTGTTCAAAAACGGTGTGCTGTTGTCTTTTTGGGCTGACAACGGTGAAAGGGTGATGTGAGAATGATTTGAGCTGTGTAACTGTCGAAATTTCTAGACAGAGTGAGATGGATAAAACATTTCTTAAAAACAGCTCAGCGGAGTGAGAGACAGAATGCGGTTTGAAAGCTCTGTCTCTACACACTGCCAGCTTATGTAACCGGACCCTGTGTGAGCCTGTGTCTGCGTGTTATGAATGATGTGTGTTTATGTCTGTCTGTGTTTGTGTTTGTGTTTGCGTAAGTGCGTATGTGTGGTTGTGATGGCTTGACCGATGGCTGCAGGTGAAAGAATGAGCACCTCATAAGCACCTACACACACACACACACATATACTATAAATCAAAACTGCCATCATTAATGTTCTTAGATGTGAAAGAGTGTGTGTGTGCGTGTGTGTGAGAGAGAAAGTGATACACATTATCTGCCTCTCTTCCAGCAGTGAGGTCACATCAGTTCCTGTGGCTGTCTGAACATCATACAGGCTGAGTAATGCGTCAGGGACGAGGGATGCTGGAGACGCATCCTGCTGCAGAATCCCTGACTACAGGTTCTTTGTATATGTGAACGCTTGTATTATTAATGAGTGCAAAACTGGATGGCCTGCTCTTTCGGAAGAGCCCCACTGTTCCTCTCCCACACAAAGTCACTTATTAGGTCAAGAGCTCCATTTGCAGCATTGCTTGACCGGGCGATGGTGCGTCACTGACGCAGCCTGCAGGAACTGCTCAATCACAACGACGTGGTGGAAAACTTGTGAACTTAAGATAGTGTGAAGGAAATTAAATGATGCCCATTTGCTCCATTATAATTGTCACATTATAATGTGATGGCAGCTCCTCTTAGTTCATGAGTTAATGATGATTAGCAGTTTAGCAACATTACAATAGGTACCTTAAACAGGTTTGCTTTCGTACAACTACAACATGAATATTGTCATTTTCTTATGTTTGGAAATATTCACTCAGTTACCAATGTTACTCTAGTTATAAGTTACTGTAAAATGCAGCTTCAAATCTTGCACTATGGGTAATATCCCTACCAGCATTGGTCACCTGAACATCTGCCCACCTTACAGCCAGCCAATCCTGTACCAGGAATGTTGCAAGAAACTCTGGGCCCTGTGCGCGTGATATTTATCTGGGCCCCCCTCCTCTCCCCAGCTATGACTCATATGTACCTTTTAGTAAAAACCTTTAAAAATCTTTTTTCAAACTCGGAAAGCAGCTTTTCAAACTCCTCCCAGGTCATACAAAAATAGGTGTTGAACCTAGAATCGTCTTACTTCATCTCTTAAATGAGACCCCAACCTCCCAACAGGTTGGACTGGTTCCGGTTCATCCAGAGCAAGGGCGAGGGCAAGCACTGGTTGGACATCCTTTTGATAGGCTACCTTGACCAGCCAATGAGCAAACGTTTGCCAATTTATTTTACGGGTTTGGGTAGCTAGACAAATTTTTCAATTAAGCACCTTGGGTAATGATGCTGGTATCCTGTGTCATAGCAACAACATGGTCTGAAAAGATGTAGGCATTAGACCCATAGATATTCAAGATAGAATTTTTTTAACTTACTTCTGAATGGGTTAAAATCAAAGACAAGTCCACACAAAAGTTACAAAAAGTGCTCCACGCATGGATTAAATATTTCCACATCAGTTCAGCTTTTACGTGAGTATTCTTTTGTTATGCGAGTACCTTTTCTGGGCAGTGTGCCACTTTCTTTTTGCTGCGTCATACCTTATATTTTTGGTGCAACTGCACCTGTGGCCAATTAATAGATACAAGGGCTGAGCAGCAGAGTGCATGCTATGCTATCAACAAATTCACAGCAGAAGATGAATAGTGTATTAGTCACTCCCTTTTAGCACACCACAACGCCCTGACCCACTTCCTGCTCTTGCTTCATGAGCATGAGCTGTATCTCCATGGAGACCAGTCTTTGTTTGTCATCCTCACGGTTCAGACTGATCTCCACTGGAAGCACCATGAAGCTTGATTCACGCTCAATCCGGCATGCACAGTTCAGAGGGGCTGTGCAGCATTATGATGCAATTGCGGAGACTCCGGCAGCTTGCAGAGAGCTCCATGCGCCTCCAAAATGTTGTGACCGTACAGCTGTCTCCACACTGCTCTGCACTGACATGATTGGCGGATGGTTTTAAGGGCGGCATACTCCCTCGCCTCCCTCAACAATGCATCGCGTTCCGCTGACCAGAGGAAAGGAAGAACATACAAAGTCTCCACAAACCACCGTTCATCCCCCTCCCTTATGGTGCCTGCCGGATTGAGCATAATGAGGCCTAAGAGAGCTACAAGCAGTAACCCTAGAGCAGCGACCGATGCAGATCCCGTTACTGAGCGGTTCCCGCAGTTGTTATGTTGTTCTATGTACATTTGCTATTCTGAATGTTTTCTGTAAACAGGTATTATTTAGAATAAAAAAATACAATAAAAAAAAATAAAAAATACATGACATGCTGGTCCTTAAGACAACTGTTTGATGATCCAAAAGTTTGATAATCACTGTCCGAGAGCCTATATGCGATGTAGCCTTTGATGCAGAACAGATTACTCTGCATCTGCCAGCCTCTCACTGCGCATTCAGCTGTGCCTGCTGTGCTGACTTGGCCTCCCACCTCATTAAACTCACAATGTATATATTTCCACTCTCCCGTTCAGAGAAATGTTCCAAGTGACCTCGTGTTGACCCCAACCCAAGAAATGAGGACTCAATCTAACCTGAACGAGTTCGTTCTCCGCATTTCACGTTGACGTCAACGAAGCCCATCGATCGGCCTCCCACATAGAATACCCGATTAGAAACACAAACCAAATGTGTACCCAGAGCTGGTGTGGCGCTGAAGAGAAGTGCTTCTGTCCCGTGTCTCATCTGCCACGACTCGCTCTCAGTCCTCATTCTGCCACACAATAATGAGAGCGGACAACCCACTCTGCTCAGAGAGGGAGAGGGACGGAGAGATAATTCATACAAAATGTCTAAAAGATCAAGTTCAATGTTAATTCATATCGCAAGGCCATCGACAGAAACAGAAACCAACCTTTAAATATGTGTAAGCCTTGGTGTTACAAAGGGCCATTACGTCAGTGAATGAACAATCATACAATGGAACAACATACTGCAATGTAACCAAACTCTATTTTGTTTTTGTTTTCTTTGTTGTTGTTTTTCTTGAAACAGCTGCTGTATAATACTGTTCCACTATTTTAGGCTAGGAGCAATAATATTGGTTTGCAATGGACTTGCAGACAAAACTGAACAGTGGCCAGTTCTGAGGGACTTAGTAATTCATACTTTTGCTCTGTAATGTTGAATCGACTAAAGGTTTGGCCTTATTTAGCAGATTCCTACTACCTGTTGGATACATAGCATGTGAAGGTGGCTGTGTGTGTGTGTGTGTGTGTGTGTGTGTGTGTGTGTGTGTGTGTGTGTGTGTGTGTGTGTGCGTGCGTGCGTGCGTGCGTGTGTAAAACGGTTGGCTTAATTGAAGGCAATTGGGATGGTTTAGTGGGGAGATGCATTTCTTTTTCAAGCAATGTAAATATGAAAGTGGGATAATAAAGTCGATCTTGTACCTGTTGCACCTTCTTCACTTATTCTATTAGATAAATCATCTAAAAACAAAAAGAACAACCTCCGCCAAGGCCATGAATCTCGCCAATTTGCTCTTACTTTCACCTGCAACATTTTCCTGGGTAGATGACAGAAACAGGAGTTGCCAATATTGCCAGTCTTAACAGACCCAGGCTATAAATCCATCTGGTGGCACCAGAGGAAAATCAACAGGTTTCTCCCTCTAGGGATCATAAATATTTAGAGCAAATTTTGAGACTGTAAGACTAATATGTCAGGGGATACGCTCATCTGAAAATGGAAAGTTTGGCCTGATGGTGGCTTTAGAGAAAAGGTCATGGGGTGACCAAAATCAATAGGTTTGTTCCTAGAGGGGTCATGAATGTTCACAACATGTTTTGTGATTATGAATAACACGTCAGGATCGCTCATTTGGAAATTTTGGCCCGATGATGGCACTAGAGGAAAGGTCATGACCAAAATCAATAGCTTACCTCTCCTTGGGGACATGAATGAGCACAGCAAATTTCATGGCAATCTGGCTATACTTTTCGAGACGTCGAATTTATGGTTCTCACTCACTTTCAGATGGAGCCGATTACAACCTGGCTTTGCCTTGGCGGAAGTAATGATTGAATTACAAAAGACTACACTTTTCATCCTTATTCTTCACTTTCTAAGAAGATTCCTCCCGCTCAAACTCTTTAAGGCTTTGTGTCACTTCTGCAACATCTGTGTAAGATAGACACAGGAGAGACTGCTCTGCTGTGATCCCATCCTGGGCAGAAGGGGGACCTGTGGTTCAATAGGTGAGGTTCTCTTAACCATGACACCCTCTCTGGGCACCCCTGGGCAAGAACACGGCGGCTTCCATGAGCTTCAAAGCTGTATCAATCATGTGTGGACTAGAAGAGAGTAGAGGGAGAGAGAGAGATGGAGAGAGTGTGTCCGTGTGAAAGAGAGCGAGAAAGCACATGTGTGAGAGGGGAGGAGGGAGAGTGAGAGAGCAGCGGTGGTGGTGGTGGATAGTAGCTGATGCTCTCTGCTGCAGGGATCTGCTGAGAAGCAGAGCTCCATTACAGAGCACAGCCGCAGGGCTCCTGCTGCTGCTCAGAGGAGATCTACTACACACACACACACACACACAGCCTCCTGCCACTCCGCTAACCCTCAGCTCATCATCAGAGGAAACATCCAGCAGAGAAGGACGAGAGAGAGAGAGAGAGGGTGTGAGAAGAGGAAAGGGGGATGTTCATAAAGAAATAAAGAAAGGAGGTGAGAAGGCAAGCGTACAAGGTTGCCAGCGTTTCCTTTGGACACGTGGAACTTTTTCAGCGCACGCGGCTCCTCACGTTCTCCGTCTGGACTCCTTTAATAATTCACCCTCCGCTTCTCCTCCGTCTGCGGAGAACACAACTTTGCCTTTTAAAAGTTTGAGAGACACAGGTCTGAGGGTCTTTTGTTTCCTATACCGACGTCGCTGCACTGTGTGGTGCTCTGAGCTGTTTTGATGCCGTTTCACCAGAGCGGCCTCGGGACTTCTGCCAGAGCACGTGTGCGGTCTGTCTGGTATACGTCAGTTAGTATGTATGAGTGATTGAGAGTGTGAAAAAGTGAGTGAGTGAGTGAGTGAGCAGATACTCGAAGGAGACTGTGTGAGAGAGTGTTTGTGTGAATGCATAGATAACATAAGTTTGGTGCAACAGGGCTGAAGAAAAGCTGCAGGCAAAAGCTTCATCTCACCATCAACTTTATTGGTTATCTCAGCTTTTGCAAAGCGGATTCTCTAAAAAGGGACTGTAAGATCTTCAAGGGTTAAAATCAGGCTTAACAACCCCAGAAACTATTCTGGTGTATTGCTGTTAACAATTAGGATAATTTCCTTGTGTACTTTTTTACTTTTCTCGGGAGGGAAGAATTTCCTGGGGAACCTTGAAGGGTGTCGACCCTGTTGGGAGCCTTACTGGAGGACACTGGACTGATTTGTCCAGTGAGAACCGGCTCCTACCTCAGGGATGGCTAGCTGTACCGGCCGCTGCAGACAGGGGGTGCTCAAATTCATCCAGTCCCTGCAGAGACTTCTCTCTGGAACTCTCACCAAAGGTACAGTGACCTCCAAGCATGATAAAGCCTACCACCTAACTTTCAATTAAGTATTCACTTGCACAATTCATTACTCTCTTTTTGTGTGACGTTGATCGGACACTATGTAATGTACAAGAAAAAAAGTGTTGCCTCTTTCTATGAATTCTAGGCCCTCCATGAGATGAGTACACTGTTAAAATACACTAGTTTGAAAATTAACAAGCGCAAATCCACAATAGCTGCGGTCATGTACATGCATGCATTCACACCCACACCTTCACACACACTTGACCTACACGCCACATTTCAGCCCCCTAGGGCAAAAATTGTGGCCGTTAGAAGGTGGGACACTTTTGTGGACCAACTGACCAACCAACCAATAGAGCGAGCTATAGAGCTGCTGATTAGTGTTGTGTCGGTCGCGAACGTGTCGTTCGAACAAACGAATCTTTTGAGTGAACGAACTGAACTGAATCACTTCATGAACAGATTTGCAGTTTTGCAGTTTTGCAGTTGTTGGAAGGTGTATTTCTTCACTTTTGAGGAGCTAGGCTAGCCATTCCTGTCTGCGTAGAGTCATTTGTGCTAAGCTAGGTATAGCTATATATATAAAATTTCAAGCTCTCTTGTGGGACATTTCAAGCACTCTTGGGGGCCCTCTGGTGGCCACGGGGACCCTAAGCAGATGCATAGTTAGCTTATGCGTCAGGCTGGCCCTAGGCTGTGGGTTCTGGCAGAGATATGATGCAGCACGCTACGTCACCCTTACGGCCCGGCTACATTCATCTGTTGTGCCTGTCTGTCTAAGTCTGTTTGTCATTATTTTTCAATGAAGAGAATCCGTTTGTCGGACAGGGCTCAGGCTGCGTCCGTCTCCACGGAGAGAAAAGTTCGGAGAGGATGAGCTTTTGGAACTGATGGATACGTCACCATAGCTGTTGTTGTCTCTATTGTACAAATGCATGATTACGTTGGGTTCGAATTTAAAAACAAACCAACGGACAGTAATACCTTACATCTGCTTTATCTCCATTTTATGATGGATCAATGTGGCCCTTATGATTTCTGTTATGAGATCAAATTGTGAGACACTCACCTGATGCATCCCCTGTTTGCTTCCAGCAACTGTACGCAACCTCCTGCATTGTCCTTCATCCTCATATTTTAACTATCAATTGAATTGAATTAAATGTATTTAGAATTAATTTTACACAATCGTGCCACAACACACATCTGATTGAAAAAAACACACACACACACACACACACACACAAACAAATCAGTTATCAACTACATTCACACACAAGAAAGTATGGCAGATAAGTTGGTGTGCTCATGCATGCGTGTCTAATCTAATCTTCTGTCATACATCATCATCTGATCCAGGTACTCTTGCCTCTGTTTTCCTCTGCTGATGTCAGTAACCTGAGGTCTCTTTCCATCACCATATCAGACAAAAAACATTAGATACTGAGACATATGCCATACACTATGCCACAACAGTCTAGGGACTCACTCAGTCACAATATATAAAACATTTCCATCAGCTCTGCTCTCGCTATTGTTAAAATATGAGGCACTGCTCTAAGTAACAGTATTAAAGGAGAGGTTTGTGTTTTTAATAAGTCTTATCTGTTTCATCATGAACAGAGATTGATTTCAGTTCATCCATAAATTCCTTGTCTTAGTATTTTGTTTCTCCTGGCAAATTGTGGTCACTCACTCACTCACGGATGTTCTGGCAGGGACGTTTTGTAGGGCGCATGCGCAGGTGGTGCTTCTAACGATGCCTTTTGCATGTACTGCTAAAATCATCACCTCCTTGCCTGACATTATCCCGCTTTCACTTGCAAAATATTAACAGCTCCCTCTAGTGACGCCTTTCTCTGCACCTCCAACAATCACCACTTCAAACAGCATTATGCTCCTTGCATACAGCTTTATGGCCTAACGTTACTTTTGCTAACCCTAACAAATTACGTTTTACCTAATTTAGTTCAAGTTAGTGTTTCACCTAATTTAGTTAACCTAGTTAGCACGTACGGATGCTATCCTGCACACACATGTAGGAGCCAAGGACACACAGCAACAACCACCGACAGAAGTATGGACACACACAGGACAACAAATAATGTACAGAGGTGAGGACCATAGACTGTGAGCGTATTGCATCCAAAACTACAAGGCTTTGCCTAGCTAGCTATATAGCTCTTACAGCAATGGCCACATGTGTTTTCATACGTTTTACATCCAAAACTACAGGGCTTTGCATAGCTAGTTAGCTTTATAGTTATCCATGTTTTACCCATGACACTTTTCCTTGGAACGTAATTGCTACTTGCTAGCCCCTGGCCGGGAACCAGCCGGGAACCAGCAAAATCTTAACCTGTAATGTTAAATAATACACATCTCTCCAGCACTGCAACATGACTTGAAACCGTCATTGTTTGCTTGAAACTCACTGCTGGTAATGTTTGTCACGTCTTCCTTGCCAATCACCGTCTTGCCTGCAGGTGTAAGTAACATTATTTATTCATGTTGGTCCTTGACAGCTGATTATCACTCACCTATTTCCACACTAAACGCAGAATTCTGTCCAGTTGCCATGGTGTTGCTTTATTCTACCGACAGCTTTAAAAGTTGGAAGAATATAGATAGATGCAATGTCAGCTAACAATAACATTGTCTTGGCACTACTAGCAGATTCACTTATGTTTCCTTCACCCCTCATGTTCAGTTACCTACAAACAGCTGATTGGCTATAAGGCCAATACTGTACTCCTACGCAGAGCTGCCTTTGTACCAAAGATGTTCAATATCCTCTGTACGTCACACAGCCTGCAAAACAGCTCTGGCCCAAGAGCCTTATGTCACAAAAACTGACCACATTAGTTTAAAAGACGACGCGGTAATAACTTTTGCTTGCATGCATACATAGTATTACACATAACCAAATATAAAGTTTGCCTGACCATTTCTGGGTTATGATGACAATTACCTAATATAGTACCCCACAACTCAAGCCAGGCCTATGTGAAATAGACACCCTTTTTGTAGCAGAGGTAAAAACATCCTCTCATAAAGGATGAAAGGAAGTAACCATAACAATGTACAGCCTTGTTATACTGTACTGCACCTGCTGTTAGTCTGCTGTTGTCCCCTTTCTCATTACACATTGCCTTGCTGCACCTTCACATGCAGTACAGGCTTGCCGTGGGCCAGGACCGTTTCGTGCTTGTTTGAGATAATAGAGACAAAATGCATTAGCATGTATTAGGTGAATGTCATTACCGATAACAAATGCTAAAGCAATTTGCTAACATACAACATACTGCTAACAAATGCAAATTCAGATAAATAAACCATTCATCTGAAGAAAAAAAAAAGAAAAAGATTTTCAGTCCTATTTACTTGCCAACTTGCCTAGCTACCATACTGATAACAAACATGTATGTAGATATTACTGTACGTATAATCATCCTTTAAGCTTATGAAAAGAAAATACAAGTTTCAAGTTTAATTTATAGATGCCTAGCCTTTTGATGACCTCAGTGCAAGAAAATCCTTCCAGAATAGCCTCCACTTTGCTTCCCAATGACACATTCAGTGAAGAATTATCCATTTGACTCTCAAATTCCTATTTCCTACATCTACTTCTGAAAGCTAACTATCAGTTAGATAATATTTGTTTCAACATTTTGCTAACATAGTTCCTAGGTTCTTCATTATCTGGTGTGTGATTTAGAGAAATAGTTACATACCCCTATTTACTTCCACTTGCACTGAATGCTAATAACAGGATGGTACCACCCTTACAAAAAAGTGGCATGGTAGTTTGATAGTAATTTCTGTTTTACCATGGTGCTGACCATTGTATAAATATTAACCATGGCACTGCCATGGTAAAAGTAATGTATCACCATGGTGTAACTTTTGTACTTAAGTAATACCATGGTATAGGCTAATCCAATTTAAACCATGATATGGTTCATGATATGGATCAATAGTATTTCCATAATTTTCACTACCATCATGGTAGTGACCAAACCAGCAGGAAATTTGTGACAAGCTACAAACATTTTGGCTCCAGGAAACCCTTCAGTTGTACTTCTCGTTACTGCCTGAATATGTGCTTTAACCTGAGCACTGTATCCATTATCTTTATGCAAAGACCAGTGGTGTAGACTAAGGATATCTGGATATGTGTACAAAGTGTTGTGTCAGTTGGATGCATGGTGCACAAGTAATGTTTTTTCACAGTTGTACATGTTGACCTTGGATTGTAGCGCCACCATTTGGCCAACTCAGTTTGGTGTGAGGCATTGTAACATCACTATTTGTCACTGTGGCAAATTTCATGTCTCTGTCATGAGATTTTTGTGAATAGTGCCACCATGTGGCCGATTTACACAAAACTTTGCACACCTCTTCCCCATCACGGAGAACATGTGTGTGTGGAGTTCAGTGCAAATCAGACAAAGCGTTCATGAGTAACACTTTCTGTTTACAGTGCATCTTTCAGTCGGATGTGGCAGTCATATGGTTTGGCCTAGCAACTTGCAGTCTTGGAGTACAATGGGGGAAAAAAATATTTTCAAAAAAAGCAAAATGGTGGAAATGTACCAGCCTTGGTTGGTCTGATTGGCAAAGTTGAAGACCAAGGACAGCTGTATATATGTATGAAATGTATGGTCTACAGGTTATGGCTCTGCAATGTTTGACATTTTGAACTCTGATTATAGCACCACCATCAGGCCGACTGGTGTTATATTTGTTGTGATGCATTGATACACCAATATCTATCATTGTGGCAAATTTCATGTTTCTATCATGTGCAGTTCTATGTCGTGGTAAACAATTTTTGGGGGGGGTGGATCGACAGTTAAAAATCATGGAAGTGCCATGATACTTTTTTGGACATACCATGATACTTTTTCATAAGGGCAATTTCTCATAAACTGAAACACCAGCGCAAAAGCTTTTGGGTTGTCATAAGAGGGAGTGGAGTGACTACCCTTTAAACCAAACAGATATTCGTACATAATTCTAAACCTTCTCCTGGTTGGCTGATCTTAATGCAAAGATCACTCTAACGATGCTGAACTAAGTGTTTCTTTGCTAGCAGGTAACATTATGTTTCTTGTCTGCCTATACTTAACCTCTTACCACTAAAAAATGAAAGGTCAAAAAAGTACTGCCCAAATTACTTTGACAATCTGTTTTATTTCCTCAAAAAGACCCTACTTTTATGTAATTTACATCAATCTGATACTACTTTCTGTAATCTATACTATGAATTTCAGCCATGAAGATTTATATCGTATAAAAGGTAAACTCTATTTAATAAATAAAAAGGTGGGTGAACTGGATTTGGGTGGGTTTACCCTCCACTACATCCACGCTTCTAATTACATCTGTCTTTCTCTGTGAACTGTAGTCCGCGTGGGCCAACTGTAATAGCCTCCCTAATTAATAAAATAGTTGGCGTATTGCAACACAAGCACAACACTTGAACATGAGTGCCTGAAACATGTCCAATCATGTAATGTGGGCTATGACAGTCAGGACTTTTAGTAAGGCCACCACAGTTCATCTGATTGGATCGACAATATAATTCATGAGAAAGTTCGGAAAAAGCCTGGAAACTCATCACCTATTCTGTGAGTGCTGAGGACCGTTGTTTCGGAGCACTGTTATAAAATGAACATCAGAGTTTGTTTGACGCCCCCATCAAAGGAGCTCATGAAACTTACTATACAAATCATTGGTTTACAAGGCAAATACAGGGTCATGGCTAGAAGGTACGGTATCCGCATTGCATTGATTTTTCACCTTGAAAGTTGTTTATAACCCTATGCCTTACCTTAACCCTAACCTCAACCTCACCGGAGACATCACACCCCACCTTAACCTAAAATAGAGATGGAAAAAAATATATTATCAGTTTTCGAAGTTATAATGCATTTCAAGGAAATGCGGAGACCTTTTAGCCTTGACCGCAAAACAGGAGTGTACCGCTGTCTGCCCTGTTTCCCTTTGCTGCACGCCCAAAGCACATTTTGACTGGAGTGTTGTCAGAGAAGCTCACAGATTTGAGTGGGGTGATGAGTTCACGGAAAGGAAGGCCCTCTTATAAGTCTAGCAGTAGACAAAGTGAAATTCCTTCGAGTTGTTTTCTGGTATAACATTCTGGAAATGGTAGAAGACACTTTGCTGGTATAATTCCATTGGAATGTGGCAACAGTCCTTATTTCCTCAGGCACACATGATCGAAAGTACGGAATGAACAGACTAGGATCCCTAGCCAATTTTTGCGTCGGTGTGTGTGTGTGTGTGTGTGTGTGTGTGTGTGTGTGTGTGTGTGAAGTGTAGCGGTTACCGTGGCTACAGTTACCAGTTCTGAAGAGACCTCTCAGGGGTCTTGAGGGGGAGGTGTGCAGTAAATCAAGCAGAACTAAGGTGAGAGTGACAGAGCAGAAAAAAACAATGCACTCTCTGCCTAGTCACACAACCCTGACTTCATGAAGCAAGGGCAATGTGTGTTACCCCCTGGAGAGCTCAGTAGAGGACAAACGCACACTATAACATGCACCGACACACTCACCAAACAGACACAGACTCATAACTACACCACACAGACTCACAACCACGAATGCACACACACACACACAAAAACACAAACAGACTCACAACCACAAACGCACACATTTTTTATTGCAAAAAGTGTGCAGTCACATGAAAACTCAGTTGAGCCTCCACACATCATAATACATATCAATATTCATTGTGTGGTTGTTGCTTTATGGATCTCATGTGCAATGACACACTTGGATGAACTTGATTTTGACCACTTGGGACCAGATGTATAAAACATTACATAGACTCAGCACTAAAGAGCTGCGTGTGCATGTTTATTCTTAGTTAGAGAGAAAGTTGCTTACACCATCTATATGCATATGTCTTGCCATAAATCATATATATGGTGAAACTTTGCACACATGAATGTTTTTAAAGTGATATTTGACTTTGGTAGAACTTTTTTTATTTTATATATATATAAAAAAATATATATATATATATATATATATATTTTTTAGCATGCACTCCCCCAAAGGAGTCTTCAACTGTCAACACTAGCATCCAAGCTTTTTCCCCTATAGCTCTAAATATTTAAAATCGCAAAATCAAAAAGACTGCATCCTCAAAAATCTCATTATTGCCTCATTATAATACCTTGTGATTTTAATTGAACCCTTGCACTGAAGAACCATATAACTCTGTTTTGAAGTTTTTTGGACAGTCCATGTATTTGCAGTTGTGAAGTCAATCCACATCACCTGGAGTGTGAATGTGATATATCACAGGAAACTACTCACCTACTACTGTCTTTAGCTACCTTTAGAGGTATTCAAGTATGTTCCATGGTGAGCTTTATCAAATGACCACAACCATGACAAAAAGCAACTATACACATAACAAAACATATGTTTTATTGTATTAGAGTGGTATTTGATCATCACTGAGTCCTTTTTTAAGGAGTAGGCTATAGATGACACTGTTCACATGGTGGATATCTGTTTGAAATTAAATCCCTCATATCCTTTTTTTTTTGGTGCATGAATTATGCACTGTTTATACATCTGGCCCGTGGGCACATGGGTCCCGTTGGGAGCAGTGGGAGTGTAGGTGGGTTATAGAAATCCAACTCACCCGGGCCTCATTTACCCCGTACTGTTGCTGTCTCTAGTGATTACACGCCCAGCCCATTCACTCCTGACAGACTCTGCCACCCACTTTCCTCTAGCAGTTTCTACCATCAGAATCATACGCATCAGCTCAACTTACACTCTGTAGGTTTACATCTATAAATCTGTATATATATATATATATATATATATATATATCAGGCATCTTAAAGTAGGAGTGCTGATCTGGCACCAGATTATGGCTCATAATTCATAGTGAGGTGGATATGGGGATCAGAGCACTGGTCCCTGATCAGTACTCCTATTCTTAGAAGTGTGATAAACATGGGCCCAGAGACATCATTACTGTACCTCTCTCTATATGTTAGCATATGTTAGTTAGTCCTGTGGAGTTGGAGTTTTTTCCATCTCCTTTTTTTTTTGTCTGTCCTTCCTCTGCTCAACCCAGCTTTCTCCCTCTTTCTCCCTCTCTCTCTCTCTCTCTCTCTCTCTCTCTCTCTCTCTCTCTCCCTCTCTCTCTTTCTCTCTCTCTCTCTCTCTCTCCCTCTCTCTCTCTCCCTCTCTCTCTCTCATATGATATAATTATCAACAGGCTTTCCTCTCTCCCCCTTCTCTGTTTTTTAGTAGTAGCCATAGTAGCCCACGACA
>OMKL01051789.1:0-15721 GCA_900302295.1 Parasudis fraserbrunneri
AAGAGCAAATGTGCTTCAGTCAAACGACCCTGGGTAAATAACGGCTAACACACACACACACACACACACACCACCTCCCTCAAGGACAATCCAATAGATAAGCAGCTAGCATCTCATTATCACTCTGTGTCCCAAACAGCGGCGTGCCGCTTGGCTAAGCTACATTTCCTGTTCAGTCAAGCCAGCATCTGTTCCTCCCTGCTACTGTCCTCTGATCCTGAGTCTCTGACACCCTCTCAGTCAACTGTTGTTTACTCAGCCTGGGTGATGAGGCCAGGGGAGGGGTGTGACTGGGGGATAGGAAGGAGGTGGTGCTCAATATATGTGTGATTTCTTCTTCTTCTTCTTTTTTTTTTTACCATATCAATGTGGGGTATTCACAAACATACACGCTTCAACAGTTTGATCTGTGAATGGAAAATACACAATTAGGAACTTTCTTTTAACCCACTGGAAATCGGAATATCGGTTTTACTCCAGATGTTTCCACAAACGTTACCTATGTAAACAAACCTTTTACAGACACAAAATACAGCGAATAAAATTCAAAACTCATATTTAACTGTTGTCTTGAGTTAGTACTTGTATCAAGAGCTGAGTCAATCAACCAGAGAATGAAAACCGGTCTCTGTTCTTATTTCATATTTCTGGTGGTGGGGTCACCCCATTTGTTTATCTTTGAATCACTGATCGGGCCTTTAAGAAACATCCCTCTCACTCTTCAACATGGATGCTTACAGGGAAAGTGAACGTGTATGCGTGTTGTCTCACGAGGCTCAGACTCAAATTGCAAACCCTGATAGAGGTTGGTACGAGTTATATTGTGTTTATGTGTGTGTATGAGAGAGAATGAGAGAGAGAGAGAGAGCGGGAGAGAGAGAGAGCGAGAGAGAGAGAGAGAGAGAGTGTGTGTATGTGTAATTACGAGTGTGTGAGAGTGTGTATGACGGCGTCCTGTGGAGAGGTGGGGACATGGTGAAAGCGATGACAAAATGCATCCTGGCCTGGCACCTCCAGTGTTTGTGTGGTTTGGAGGGCCAGAGAAACCGAGGTGTGAAGAGAGGAAAGACAGGTGTTAGGTAGAGTGTGTGTGTGTGTAGTAGTAGCCAACCATAAATGAATAAACCATGCCATAAAAAATGGCATTACTTAGACACCTAAATGATTTCAATTTTGCCTAATTACAGTCATGAGAGATTCCGACACTCTTTCTGCAAAACAAATTATTCGCTTAATTTATTCATTCCAGCACTTAATTCACATTTCAACACTTCAATTATCAAGCCGCTAGAATAAATTAGCCCACATAGTCAGCAATCTGGCCAAATGAGAGCAGCAGCTTCTTAATGGATCTCCAGAGATGATTTGCATTTCCTTTTGTGTACTACAAATTAAGCTGCGTTCAATCACACACCGACTGCACTGACAACAGGCTGAACATCCCTGGATTGCATCTCATTCCACTACAGCTGTGGCTGTATGGGCCTCAAGGCCATGATCAGGAATACTTTCAAATGCAGTGACAGATTACTGATCGGCTACTTCTGTTTGTAAACAATCGTGTAATCCATTGGATTATGCAAACTCAGTAATATAATCAGATTACTTTCGGTTACTTTTTGTTTATTTTGCCTCCAAACTCTCTAGAATATGAAGTTAATTTGCAAGTTCATTATCACTGAAGAGGCTGTAATTTGATTAGCATTTTTCTTCAAGATTTGACATTTTATCTAATTACCCCCAACACAACCGGTAATATATGGATGACATTTACTCCCAACACAACCGATAATACATGGACTACAGTTTGAGACAATGGAAATAATACATTTTGCCACCAATTACGGCCAATGGTATTTTCATTACACTTTTGATTCCCTGTAACTCACAAAGTTATCCACATTGATTCTGGCCCCACCGTCAGTCCAGGTGTCTGCTGAGAGTAATATTGCTCATTATTGCCATTGCTCCACCTCCACCACGCTGGCCTTGCATCACAGCCAGAGATGAGGTGGGTAGAGGGGCAGGGAAAAAAACCCAGTAAACAACAGGAGCAGCGGGGAGCGAGCTTCCCTGCTGGGCTGATTATTGGGCTGCAGTAAACAGGCTGGATCCCTGGGGACTCGCTGAGCGAGAACCACCGCCGCTGCCCGCAGAGAGAGGGGGCACATCTGGGCCTCAACTCACCTTACATCTCCCTTGTTGTTGTGCTCTGTGTGTGTGTGTGTGTGTGTGTGTTGTCAGAGGGAGGAGAACCAACAACAATAACAAGCAAGCAAAAAAACAACAGATAATAGTGCAAATTGTTGCAATTTACTGAGGCACTGTGTGAGGATTGATATGAGAACTTGTACTGCAAGGTGAGGAGCCGGTGAGGAGCCAGTGAGCAAGGCAGGAGCTGCTCGCATCATGTAACAGTGCAATTACTGGACAGAATGATGAACCCAACCCTAAACCCCTATTTATGCAGAGTGCCAAGAAGAGAGGGACCGGGACCACATGGTCATCCGTGGTCATGGATTTAAATTGATTTAAAGGCACTTTGGCAAGGATGGACCTTGTCAATCATGCTGCCCAGGATGAACTTGACTGTTGAAAAATGTATATATTGTTTCCGTATTCATTGGTCTGTGATAGGACTGGCACATACACTCCATCCAATCTGGCGTAAAGGGGCAGAAAGCAAGTCGTATGCTAGAAGTTCCTCCACGTCCTTTTCATGTCAATGACTTCTAAATAGATACACATTAGGTCAAAGATAGGATTTTTGTCCCAGGGACACCCATTAGAGATTTGTGGATTAAGACGACAACATTACTGTCTAATTATTTTCTATAGCAGATAGAGAAAACTGTCACCTCATTAAAAAAAATAAAATAAAAATAAAAACTCTGATTATGGTTATTTCTATTTTATTAAATTATTAAATTCATTGTTTCTTCATTTAGCTGAGAACCCTCCGCAGCCCCCTCAAAGACCACTTGTGGTCCATGGACCCCACTTTGTGAAACATTCTTGTAGGTTTACCATGTTCCCTGATGTCAGTGCTTGCAATGGATCAAACAGTTACAATTATTCATCTTATTCACCACTGTGTTACAGCGCTCTCTGCTGGTGAAAAAGGTGCACTTCGTTTACTATACAGGCAGGGCTACAGGTAGGCTATTCCGACCTTGGTGACTGTCGGCTTCAGTCACTTAAGGTTCCCAACCTTTTTCTTAAGGGACCCCTATTTACTTTTGTGTATAAACTGCCGACCCCCACCACTAACCCTACCTCTAACCCTTTGTGTGAAAACGGCTTCATTTTCTACATGCTAAACCTCTTGAACATTCCTTAATCGACAGCTATCTTGTAAAACGATGACCGAAGAAAACGTCCTCACGTTGGTCTGAGCAAGACTCAACACCGAGGCGGCCCTCCGAAACGAAAATCGAAGGGCAGCATTCCATTGAAATGCATGAGAAATACCACTCTTGTAGAGCCTGTTTGAGAGTGGAGTGGGGCGCAGCACAGTAGGATGGTGAGCATCTCAAACAGGCCTTCAGTATCGCCATTTTACTCTGGTTTGTGGGCAGTTAGTTCAATCTTGTGCCATTTATATACGTAGGTTGTTCGATGTGCTCCCTGCTGTTCGGTTTCAGTATGCTGTTATGCTTTAACCCTTCTTACAGCAAGGCGCACCCCCTAAGAGTAGAACCATAGCGCCAAGCTAAACTGTATTGCCATTGATTCTGAATTATAATAAATGGTTGAACTAATGACACGATTCCCGACAGAAGTGAATTAACTGTCGTAGTCAGAGAAGGGGGTCCCTGGGTCACTGGTGGAAACAAGGAAGTTACCTTTTCACTGTTCACAATGTCTGGTCCCCTAGGCTTTTGTTTGGTTCACATTGCCAACATTTTATGATTTGATGACATGATATGCAATTCTAATAATTACACGTATAGTAAATGTTTTGGAAATCAACTGCAATGCTTAGTGGACTATTATTTAACTAGTGTTTATGTAGTGTGTGTAACGATAAACAGAAATTACATCCCAACTAAACTACATGAGCTATGACATCACCAACTGCATAGCACTGGACTGGGGTATTACTAGGCCCAACATTTGACAGAAAAAAAATAGTACACCATTATTTAAGAACAGAGTAATTTCCACAACACTGGATAGAGGCAGACACCTATCCTTTAAAGTAACGTGTTGAATTTGAAGGACAAACACATCCCATCCCTCATATAAGTCATGCTTGAGAAAGCTACGAGTACAGACATCAACAGCAGTATGGCTCTGGGGTATGATTGGGTCACAAAAGATACAGTAGATAAAGATGATGCATTGTGATTAGGCCATTGTTAAAGAAGTACTGTTATTCACATGTTCCAAGAGAACGATGATGATTTGACAGTAAGGTAATATGCACAATGCAAGATAAACTACATGAACCGACTCCACAGAACAGAAAGAGACAGTTAGATTCCTTTTGTCCCTCAGATTTATTATGAAAATGTACAGAGCGATCAACGGTAAGACTTCTGGTAGCGGGCACGGGCTCCAGGTCCACCGAACTTCTTGGACTCGCAGCGGCGGGGGTCTGCGACCAGCAGGGTCCTGTCGTACTGGATCAGGATGTCCTTGATCTCCTTCTTGGAGGCCTCGTCCACATCTAGGGAGGAAAAATAAAAAGAAGGTTATGAAGTGAATCTTTATACGCCGATTTACTGCCGATTCATATCCCTGTATGGCATCACATGTGGTGTATTTAGGTCTTCCGGGGGCCAGACCAGGACAGACAACGTTCCATCCGATAGCCACAGTGGCTGGTGGATTCGAAAATTCATGACACTTTCATGATTCTACCTGCGGAACTGAATTTTAGAATACTAAAGACCGCTTTTACCAGCCACAGACAAAATGTACCAGCATCTGGCTGGTGTCTGGTGTTAATTTCCCATTCTCAGAGATATAGCCCTGAACTACTGGATGGATGCCAAACTTCTTTTTGTTGTACTGTACTTGTGCTGTATAATGACAATAAATTTTAATCTAATCTACTGCGCATGCTCCAGCTTTACAAAGGACCACACGGAGGCAAAAAGGGGCAGGCATCAGACAACGCCAATCAAAGGTTGTCACACCTTTGAGGGGAGGACAAGCATATACCTCTGGTTACTCTGTTATCTGGCAAGAGAGAGTGGGGGAGCTGACCGAGAGACGATCAAGGTATCAGGAAATTCAAATTACCCGCCCGCTGCAGTTATTTGAACTCGAGTGAGGAGGTGGAACCATGCATCATTAAAACAGGCAGGCTCTACCAAATTAGCACCTTCCACTGCCAATGTTTCTGAGCGGAGATCACTTTGGCCAGCCACACAGAGAGGATTAATCAGTTATGCCTCAATCTGGTAAATGAGTTTAATGTTGCTTTGCAGTGGAATTTCCCTTTAAGTAGAGGTTACTAATATCTTAATACATATTACTGATTAAGAGTTGGATGTGCAGAATGGTGACCACAATAATAAAACACACACTGAACTGAGATTTCAGAGCCAACCCCCCCCTTTTTTTTCACCTTAAAATGTCTTGGATAATACTCCAACAAGGAGCGTGTGAACGGAGTGTCACTGTAAAAGTGCCAAGAGACAACTGGTAAGTTGCAGGAAAACGGAAGGAATTACCGGTACGCACGGAAAATGCCCACACAGTAATTTTATTGTAAACGCTGAGGAAGGCTGTGTGCTGAAACGCATCCGCTTCGTCGTTTGCTGCCCGTGCAATAAAATTTACTATAAGGACATTTTCCGTAAGAACTCATCTTGGCCGTGCACCTGGTAACAGACTATTTGAAAAAGTTTGAGTTGTTCTCTAACCCTACTTAATCAATGTTGTAGGTAATGGCTAAACACCTAACGCTCTGCTTATTCTCTGAATAGCACCCTCCTCCGACTCAAGTCAGTAGTTGGAAGAATTCTGCACTGCACAGCACTCCAACTGGACCAGAACACACAACAGCATGGGCCAATCCCAAGACGTCAGATTCACAGAATCAAATCACAGTACTTACACTTCTGGTAGTACGCGACCAGGGCCTTGGAGATGGCCTGACGGATAGCTGCAGGACAAAAGGTAACGTGTGAGACGAGTGGAACATCTCCGGTAAAAACAACCATCACAAGACATCAATGTATCTCCAATGACAGGTGGATAGAAACATGAAGTGGATACAAATGGAACATGGAACAGACAAACATGTAAGCACACGACAAAGACCCGATTCAAGGCCTTAATACATATTCAGTGAAATGTTATAGTCACTACATATAGGTAATTTACCCTTGTGAAAACCACAACGCCTTTTACGTTGGCCAACTTTACTATATTACTCTATTACAAGCCATTCAAATTTGCGCTGGAGCACCCGGGAGTCAATAATAAGCGCAGCCAAGTGTATGAGGAAGCGCGACGAGTGTTAGCAAAAGTAAAATGTGCCGTGGTTTTCACAATGGTGGATTACCGAATGCCTACTAACTTTCAAACAAATATTTTCCACCCCTTTGCCACGTCAATGGTGTGGGTGGCATTTAGTAAGGTAAGCTGAGATGAGCCAAAACAAACACTGTATATACATGAACACAACATCTGTTTTAAGACATCTGTTTGCTTACCGTAGATCTGTGCGACATGTCCACCACCCTTCACTCTGACTCTGATGTCCACGCCAGCGAAACGCTCTTTGCCCAGCAGCAGAACTGGCTCCAGCAGCTTTAAGAGAGTGACACTAATCAAATAGGGCTGGGCGATATGAAAGTAATTCATTTCACGATAATCATCTGGATGAAAGAAATTCCTATCGCAATAATCATCTGGATGAAAGAAATTCACATCACGATAATCATTTGAACGAAAGAAATTAATATCATGACAATCTGGAATTTTTTCCAATATTGACATATACCATGTTATGTGCAAAATCACAAGACAAGTAATCCAACTGCTGTTCATCGTATTGAACTGCATGATGTGAAGTGCGATATCAAACCAAAACGCTTATTTTCAACCACATGACGATGCAGCTACCCTTGCATCCGCTCACAGGTGCATCCACCTCATCATAGCACCGTGTCAACGTTTGATACGCAGCCCCAACAGCAGTACATATTCCATAAGATGACATGGAGAATACACTGAGGCACAGCCCACAGTGATGAGTACACTCTAACCAATGAGGCATCACGATCATGTGCAGAACTCAAGGGAAACTGACCAATCACAAGTTACACCCCCTCTTAGCTTGACAGAGGAAAGCAACGCTTGTGATAGGAGGGTCAAAAATAAATAAATCTTTGTCTGACCCGAGAAAAGCAACAGTAGTGATTGGGGGGTTATGAAAATAGGGAGGAGCCTGAGATAGGTCAATTTCAAAGAAATGTCAGAATTGGTTCGACGTAACAACCATTAACTGACGTTGAACTGTCTGCATTTTCACCACAGGCCTGCAATGCTCCCAGAGTCATCGTCGTTAAAAGCACCAGTGACCCGTTTTTCAGGAGTGACATGACTACAGTCCTCATTTGCCATATTTCAAACAGTACAATAAGGGACCGACTTCTTCGCAACGCCCTCTGCACCACATCGTGTACACATCACAAAGCAGAGGATCAGCCATTTAGTTACAGGACTCACCTTCCAGTTACAGGACTGTCTTTCTAACAACCCAGCAACAGACTCCCCACCCCCCACAGTGGCACTGTCGGACAATCCCAATCAGTGCCACCCTGCCAGCCGTGAATGATGTCCTGGCTTCAGCGTCAAGACATATCCACTTTGGTCCTGACCAGAGGTTCCCCGCCAAGACTCACCTTATACTGGAGAGTGGCAGGCTCAATCATCTCCAGGGGTCTGCCGTTCACCTTGATAAGGCCATTCCCCCTTTTGCAGTGAGCAACTGCTGTGGCGGTTTTCTGTAATGATAAAAGCATCAAGTAATGTGGGTGTCTCAAAAAGACTCACTAGCTACTGTTTAACCATGAAGAATGTACACAGTGTTTCCCACGAGTTCTTATGTTATTTGTGATGTGGCAGAATGGGGTGGATAAGACACATTATGGAACAGCAGATATGACTGTATAAAACTCACGAAGCACAATTTATAAGTTAATGTATCCGTTTGGAGAATCCCACCAGAAATATATGAATGGGAAACAGTAATACCATAAAAGATCGCTGGGAGTATCTTGCCATATATGACCCAATGAAGCACAACGTCATTAAACGGCCTGGAAAAGGCTTTTACAAGACATTACTTCTTTCACAGACGTTTGTACACAATTATTCAAGTATGTTAGGCATATATTACCCCATGTATATAACCATCTTAAATAACGAGCCACACTAGGGTTCCCTTGCCCTGCTATCTAACATTAGCCAATACTACGGAGGCCTTCCACAATGTCAGCTACACTTTAGTAAGTATCAGACTAAAATAAAGTTAAAATTGTTGTCTGGCTAGTGTCAGCCTACTAGCTTCAATGCAATGCATGACACCGACTTGTGTTCACTATCGCCCAAGCAAGGCCGAGGCTCAAGTTAACTTCATAGCATACGTTCCTTCGCTACCGTTACCGCTTGGCTTACGAATCAGCAATATATATCAGTTAAACGTTGAATCGTCTCAAGATGTTTTGTTTTACATATTCATTGGCAATAAACGAAACCCCACCTCATGGGGACAGTCTCTGTTTTCTGGGTCTGGGATGGGACGATGTAGTTAGTTCATGCTAGCCAGCAAGCGAGCTAATGCTAGAAGCAGAACACCACATGCGGGATAAATACAATATTTTTACTCACTTTTCGTCCAAAAACCTGGACAGATTGGAGAGGACCTTTAGCTGGCATATTTCTGAAACACACAATACACAATCGTTATCTTTAATAATCAATAATAAACGTAGTTTTTGCCTTTTTAACGGTTGACAGTGCAGAACATACCGTCTTCAGCTAGAGTGCCGTACGGAGAGGCCGAAAGGGTTTCACACGCCGAACATCAGGGGCTGTTCCACGACAGTGGTTGTGCTTTACGGCTCTCGTGGTAAACTTTACGACAGTTGGTATCTCTCTACCTCCATTTTAGTTACACGGTTCATATAGGCGGGTCATTATTTCCAATATTTTCATTTATATTAACTATGATAACAAATTTATTTATTCATTTATTTATTACCACCTAATGCTGTGACAACCTATTCACATTTATATTGGCAAAGTAACCAACACTTGACTTGTCTCTGTGGATGTCACAAGCTGACAGGGATTTCTAATTAAAATGACATAATCAGGATGTGCTACTTGTGAAAAGTAAAAAACAAACAAAAAAAACAAAAACAAAAACCAAGAAGCTGATTTTGTTAGTTTATGTAGACCACTACATTTTCTTCTCATAAATCCTCAAGACTGCAAGACTTTGTAACATTCAGTGTAACATGTCTATACTCTATGTGGCCAGTGGTGGGCAGTATAGCATTTTGAGGGAGCCCATCCATCCAATCAATTAGCGCTTGTTCAGGAATGTCAGTGGCATATTTCACATCCTTACCAGAGGATCGTTTTTATTTCAACTTCACAAGGGCTCAAGTACAGGAAAAAGGGCACCTCCCACCACCAGCAACACCAGCTTAACCATGAAGATGTCACAGCAACGCCACCACTACATTTCCCCCTGTTTTGCTTGCAGAAAGCATTGCTTTATCATAATGGAAAGGGAGAATGACTCACCTTAAACCCCCTGCTTAACACCACCATCTGGTGGTGGTAAATCTGTAATACAGTTTGAAATGTAATGTTCACATTTCAGTGAGCAAGAAGCAAAGAGACATACTAAATACTAACATACTAAATCAACAATCAAAAGCTTTCTGTCAGTGGAAGAAAACATCAACTTGCAGATTACCCATATAATTTGCCCTGGCATTAATACCATAATTGTCCTCCAATTATACAAACTCAGTGCAGGCTCTAACATCCTTGAGCTCACGAAGCCTCTCCATACTGTGGTGAATTTGACCACAGAGATCATGTGGTCCGACATTGCTATGGATGAGGGAGCACAGGGCCGGAGTATGGGAATGGAACATCACATGGGAGAGAGGAAGTGGGGAGGCTTTTGGACAACAATCTGACCTTCACGAGAGAAAACCTTTGAACTGACCACATTGTTAGACAGTATTTGATCTGACAAAACCAGATCCTAGTTTGTGGGAGAGACTGAAGACACATGGTCTTCACTAAGCTTTCTTTCCCATGATTCACTGTGGCATTGCAATTAATGGCAAAATAGAATTTTACCATTGTAGTAGGCCTACTACCACATTTGTTTGTCTGTCTGTACTTACCAAAATCTTAGCGATATGTCTCTGCACCTTTTTCATCAAGATAAATGTCTATTATTTTTTTTATTTCTTTGGCGATTAAAGTGTTTCTGAATGTGGTGGTGTTTGCGGTAAATACCGATTGATTGATGTGAAGACAGAAGACTTTTTTTTTTCTTCTCCATACCCCTGAGGGGAATATCAAACAACACACACATCCGACAGTGAGACACTGGAGAAGAGAGAAAAAGTGTCAGCGGCGTCTTACCCTTAAAGGAGGGAAGCAGTGAGGCCATTCGCGGGGCAGAAGAGAGCTGAAGATAGATAGCATCTTGGGAATCTGTATACAGTGGCATGAGTCATGTGCACGGTGTGTGCAGTGCCTACCTATGCCTGACATTTACTGCAGGGGAGAGTGGTGTTTACAGTGTCAGTCGCGGATGAACAGGCACCTGGCTTCTTTTATTGTCAGAGAGTAAGGCTTATGCCTACTACTCCCCCAGGACTGTCCACTGATGAGTTAGCCCTAGATGCCTAATGGATTTTTGCTTCCAGTCTCCTCTCTTCTCTTTGCTTTGACTGGACGTCCTTGTTTCAGGCTTTGAATAGTTGGGACTTATGCACAGAACTAGCCTTGAACTTCGTAAGTGAACTTCAAAGTTGAGATTGAAGCATTTTTTTTTTACAACCTCAAAACAGTCACCCATTGTTATCCATGGCAGTACTTCCCTTACAGCATAGGTCTGTAACATTTTGAAGAGAAAAATAGTTGAATGTAGCGTACACATTTGGGGCGACAGTGGTAGAGGAGGCAGAGCTGTCGTCTGGTGATCTGAAGATACCCGGTTCGATCCCCGCCTCCTCTCGGCAGCGTCTCAAAGTGTCCTTGAGCAAGACACTTAACCCCTAACTGCTCCTGACATGCAGGTTGGCACCTTGCATGGTTGCCTCGTCCGTTGGTGTGTGAGTGAATGGGTGAATGTGAGGCATAAGTTGTAAAGTGCTTTGGATAAAAGCGCTATATAAATGCAGTCCATTTACCATTTACATCTAAGTCCAAATCCACATGGCTGCTATTCTTCGGCAGCACTCTGAAGTGGGAGCAGTGGAACGACAAGGGGGTCCACTGTGAAGTTTAAGTGATACAGGACGTGTTTGGACCTTTTCCCCTGATGCACTTCAACTGACTGATGGAGCCTGCTCACTTGTACGGTTATTATCTCCACCAGGTGACAGCCTGGAGGAGGTTATGTGATTGCCGGCGTGTGTGTGTGTGTGTGTGTGAATGTGTCTGGGCATGAAATATCTTGCAAAGTACATGGGCAATAAGCCTAATATTTGTGATGAATAAGTTTGATGCTATAAGTGAGGTGTATGCATAGTTTTGGCAGAGCAGAACCTTTTCAGGATGTGGTCTGTAGCTCAATTAAGTGTTAACTCTGCCCGACATGGCTGGCCTGGAGCTACTGGGGAGATAAGCAAGTGCGCCCGTTTGGGATTCATTTTTATCTCCACCAGGTGGCAGTGTAATACAAGTGATTGATTGAACAGCACACGTCAACGTTATTAGACAAAGGGAATTCCTTTAAGTGGAGATTGAAATGGTTGCTGTAGATGATACATCGATCAGGACAGAGTATTAGGGAACTCAGCCTGATCTGGGCAAGTCACCTGAGGAATAAAAACAGGTGTGAGAAGGACAACGTGGATATATCTCCAGAGATTAAGTTTTTGCCCCAGAACAACTTCTGGAGTCGTTCAAGCTAGCTAACATTGACGTCACCACGTAGGCTAACATTACATCTGAAATTCATTATTATTATGTTAGCTAACAAATGTTACTTAGGGTTCTCTCCCTCTTCTTCTCTCTGACTCTCTCTGTCCCTCTCACTCTTTCACAATCAACAGTAGGGGCTAACATGATTTAGGCTAACGTTATGGTTAAGTTATAATGTACAGCCGCATCTCTCTCTCTCTCTTTTTCTCTCTCTCTGTCGGTCTCTTTCACTGAACGTTGATGAGATACTGCCACATCTCACTGCTACTAGTTATGCTTCTAGGGGCATTTAGCTGCCCATCATAATATATATGTTGTCCCTCACGTTATAAAAGGCATGTAATGCATCAAGGGCATTTTACAGTTGTGTCTGTGGATTGTGCATTTTGGACTGGCTCAGATGACAATAAGGTGAGTCTTGTTTAGGTTATGGGCTACATGACATTCTAGTGGTTGTATGTCTGTACGTAGTATGTCTGGCTATTGGTTTAGCTTCCTATTTTATCATATCATGTACATGTGCAACTATACCAACCTAATAGGGGTTGCACACGTTGCCTACAAATGGCAATCAGTGAATATGATTTGTGTGTTCATACACCTACTTAGCCATTACATTGTCATCAATATAATGTCAGGATTTCCTTTAACAAATGGTAGGCCATATCTAATGTGTAGTCTACTGTCTGTCAGCTGCTGTTGGTATGCTAGTGACTTGTGACTTTCTTTCTTTCCCCTAGACAGTGGATGATCTCTGTGTATGTTGTGCGATGAATGTATGTTGTGTATGAGTGTGTTTGGATACCGGTAATTATAAATTATGGGGAAATATTGTAGAAAGCAAGATTTCCATTTCTTGCCTGATTATAAAGGATAGGTGCTATATAAATACTGTGAAAGTATCAAAACACTCAGTCCACGGAGAAAGGCACACCACCCGTATTCAGAAACGGTGCCTGTAATTCAAGCTGTTTGGGGTTCCGTAAATCGATGAAGTCGGCAAGGAACAATGCTGGGCCTCAATACTGCCCACCGTCCATGCGGAAGAAAACACAAGCAGATTATGCTGTCGTGGAGTTAGCATTAGCAAAAGCTATCTACAAGACAGACATTTTTTTTGAGGAAACACTTCAGTTATTGGATATCAGGCATTTAAAGCTACAGACACAGAAACAGCTCGTTTTGAACAGGACAGAAACCGAGGGGTATAGAGGCATGCTAGAATGCATAATCTAAGTGGTATTTTCAGCAAAAAACTTCAAAGACATGTTTTGGGGAACTCAAATACCTATATTAACTTGTTGAAAAACTGTGTAATATGGGATGTTTAATGGTAATATATGGTCTCTGCATTTGTCTGTTTGTTCTGTGTGTGAGCGAGAGAGAGAAGAAATGTGTGGTTCCTGCATCTCCCAGGATTGAACACACTGTCTGGCTGCCACCTGGTGGAGATATATGCGCTCTACTGAGCGCACATTTCTAGTTATTATATGAAGGGCCCTACTCAGCTCTATGTTTTTTTTGTGTGTATGAAAATGCATTCGGCGAGAGCTGCACTGTCTTTTAAACCACTACACACACAACACGAACCTCCCCTTCTGGGACTCGGCCACCGTTTATGCGTGACAAATCTGAAGCATTTATCAGCCAACAGATAACTGGGAGGGGTGTTCCAGGAGGCTACTATATGCTAAGCGTGCCAATGTCTACACCCCGGCCAGGCAGACAGAGGAAGCGCTGTGTGGGGACCCAGGCCTGGAGGATAAGCAGTCAGATAGACCTGTGTTTGTGTTGAGGGTCACCGGGGGTCCTCGCTCGCCGTCTGCATAGGAAGCGTGGTAAGGCCCGACGAATCGTCCCTGATTTCCTGCCCTGTTCTGTGGCCCACTAAAGCACACAATCCTTTTGTGTTACTGACTGTCAAGCTCCTCTTACAATGTCCAGACCTCCATTTGAAGTTAAACGCTCTCAGATTACCGCCTTGGGGATGGTATTTCACTCTGTAGAGTACTAGAAAGCCCATGCACAACCACATTTACCTCACTCTGCTCAAAAATAGAGGATAAAAAAAGAGGACATTTTCATTCCACAAGAGAGTCCTATTCTTAATCATACACGAGGCAGACCCTGAGCCTCACTGTGCAGAAGAGGTAGTGCAGGACTAGAAGGACAGAAGAGTCTGCAGTCATCCAGTAAAAGCCAAGAGCAGGCAATAAATAAAGACCACACCATATATGTGCATTTCCTCTCCGCAGCCTTATGGAAACACATCACCTGAAGGCGTGACCCTGTGACCTTGTCTTGTCACAGCACCGTGAGCACGAGACAACGCTTGCAGATTTACAGGGCAGGAGACGCTGTTTCTGGCCGGCCATGTCGTCTCATTTGACCATAATTGGCCGTGCTGTGGTTGAAAAAGTGTTGCTGGTAATTGAAGTTTCCCTGAGTGGAGAGAGGAGATTTGCCAAACCTAGAAGGCGGTGGGAGGGGGCACAAAGGTTTTGTTAGGGATACAGTAGCTCGGTTGCCATGGGAACAGAGAAGGAGAGGGCTCTTTTCGGATTGCTTATGAAGCAGAAAAGTGACATCCCACAGAGGGATGTACCGTCTTCCTGCCAAGAGAAATAAGGATTTGAGGCAACATGTCTTACCTTTTATATCCCTGTCTGAGGGTCCATGAAGAGGGCCTGTCATGGCACCTTAGCCCTCTTCACCCTACCCTGTCTCTGGGAAATGTTCAAATCCCAAACTTCCCCAATTTTGTTGCACTTTGTAGAAGCCTTGACTAATCTGACAAAAACAGGAAAACGAACCCACTAATCTAACGTTTTGTTTAAATATTTTTCTGGTCATCACAGCTAAACCAGAGTGTTTCAAGACTGGACCAAATGCCCCAATTAGATTAACCGTCAGGTTCTGTTTCCTGCACTCAGTTTGTGAACTTGGGACACAAAACCTAACTTTCCCTACCTTAAAGGGATAGTTCTGTTTTTTTGGATCCCTATTTCCTACTTACCAATGATGTTGTTGATGGGTAGAATCCTCTCTCAGCACAATCCATGCTGTTCCTCATACTAGCCCCAGATACTTAGCCAAAAACTAATGCCAAGTTAGTGGGGTCAGGTCTGTACAAGCTGACTGGAGGTAACTGAAATCTACTTTGTGTGTACTGTTGAGTAGGTTTCAGTTACCTTCAGTCAGCTTGACAAGATAGGAGCTTGACCCCACTGACTTTGCATTAGTTCGTGGTTAACTAGCCGGAGCTAATTTGGGGAACAGCATGGATCGTGCTGAGAAAGGACTCTGCCGATCAACAACATCACTGGTAAGTAGGAAATAGGGCTGCTAGGGTTAAAAAAAAAAAATCAGAACTATCCCTTTAACATTTCTGGAGCTCTGACAAGAGAGGCTCCCATAATCTCTGTCCCATGGTTACACAATGATGGAGAAGTGGACAACTCAGAGTATTTCTGTCACACACGCGTCTTTCTGAGAAGCAACAATCCCTGAGTGGTACAACAGTGGGCCACGGAAGGGGGGATTTCCTCAAACTTGGCATAAAGGTACCCCTCTG
>OMKL01051796.1:0-15200 GCA_900302295.1 Parasudis fraserbrunneri
GGGGGGCATTTCTGCTCCATTAGAGATTTGTAGATATAGTGGAGAGTACAGGAAAGATAGGAGAGAGATGGGATGACATATAATACAGGTCACGAGTGGGACTCCAACTCATGGTTTGGCGAGTACATGATATGCCACTGCTGAGTCATGGGGCATCCCCCAAACAATGTCTGAGACTGTACTACGAGACTGAAACAATGCATACCATTGCTGGAAAGACTGAGCTGAACCTTATAGCTCTATGTTTAACTGATTTTGATTGTTCTTTACTGGTTCGACACAGATGGTCACACAGTGGAGGCAGATCCTCACCATATTATCATTGAGGACCCTGACGGTTCCTGCACACTGATCCTGGACAACATGACAGCAGACGACTCTGGCCAGTACATGTGCTTCGCTACCAGCACAGCAGGCAACGCCAGCACTCTGGGAAAGATCACTGTTCAGGGTGAGTCATAGGGTTATGTAATACCATGATGTATACAGAACTTAACCCCTTTGATGTGCACAATCTCACATGTGAGATGGAATTTTGAGAACTGAACATTCTAATGATGATGTAACAATGGCCACTGGACACTGAAAGCTATGGAGTTCAAGAATGCCAAGGTAGAATTCCACAAGAACATTACTAAACACTTAACACCTGAAAGGGTTAAGACTGTAATGCATGTATAGGAAATAGCATCAGGAATCAGACTGCATGAGAGATACAGAGTCATGTTTGCGGTAAAATGGAAGAGCTTCTGGAATAATGTAATAGATAATCAATTTGTAGCTATGGTTTAGTGTTTTGCAACAATGTCACAAACAAGGACACAAACAAGGTTTTACACAAAGTGCATTGCCTGTGAGCTGCCACTAGGGGCAGAATGGCAAACCGTGACTGACTGACTGAATTAATGAGTTAGTGACATTAATGGTAATAGAGGTGCTTGTATCTAGTAAAAATCTAGAAGGAATAACCCTCTATCAGAGGCTTTGTATTGAAATATGAGCTGTTTCTTGTAGTGCCTCCTCGATTTGTGAACCAGCTGAGGAACGCCACCTTTGTTGCCGGTGAGGACGCCCAGTTCACCTGTATCATCCAGAGCGCCCCCAGCCCCAAGATCAGGTACATAGCAACACTCCCCTATTGACTGTTTGCAGTTATAGCAATCCTCCTGCTGTATTTTAGTACTAAATCGCACAGTTTACAACAAACCTCACTGTCTTTTCTCATAAAATGATCCCAAAACAAGTGTTTTGTTCTATTAATTTTGTCTCTTTGGCAGCAAGCAGAAAATGAACATATGGTCTAGAGGTCGCTCATAGCCCCCTTGTGTGTTCACTTTATTTCAACTTTTTTGTTGTTGTAGTTAAAACATTAGACCTATAAAATATATATATTTTTTTATTATATCCATATGCAAATTAACCATTTGATTAAAATAAGCGGTTAGCCGGCAAACTGGTTATCTGTGCACACCCCTACTACACAGAAAAAGACTTTCTACCAAACAAAAAGGGAACTAGTAGTAGTGGTATATGTAACGTTACACTAGCCTACTTGAAAATGAACTAAATACAAGTTGAGGGGGGAAATGGTTAAAATTGTGTTGTTTGGGGAACTTGTAATACTGACACACGCTATCTCAAGCGTCTGAAGGGAAATGTTATTTTTATTTCTTGTTATTTCATGAAGTGGATTGTAGCACAGTTCATCTTGCAAGTGTCAGACAATTGCAACAGTAACTAAGAGAGGCGGGACTTGCGGAAATATTGCAAGTGGTCAGTTGCATGGCCCTCACTGGTAATGTTTATATATTAGAGGAACTTTCTAACTAATTAAGAGTTGCTCTGTGTAACCTTTCTCCTTCTTCTGGTCAGGTGGTTCAAGGATGGCAGGCTGCTGACTGACCAGGAGAAGTACCAGACCTATAGTGAGGCCCGTAGTGGAGTCCTAGTCCTGGTCATCAAATGTCTGACAGAGCGAGACCTGGGACACTATGAGTGTGAGGTAGGCCTCTACAGCTAAACACGATAGTTGAATCTACTGTAGGGCTGCTGCTCTTTGTCAGTTAGTCGATTAATCGGTTGGTTTGGTCTTAGTGGACCAAGACTTTGTTAGTCGATTAGTCATTTTTTAGTTGTTGTTTTTTTTCATGCTGAATGGGTTATTTCCTGAACAATCGTTGGTAAGCACGATTGCATGTGGGAAACAGAATTCTACAAATTTGCCGATTAAATCAACTAATCGATGAGTTGACAAAATTCTATGACTATTAGTCGACCAAGAATTACTTAAGTCGAGGACAGCCCTAGTTGAATCAGATCTCTGTTATTTGTATAGCTTTTTAAAAAAAATGAGTAGCAGAGTATGTATATGCTCTGAATCATTTTATTTGGTTATAATGCTTAGTTATGCACTGAAATTTGATGTCAATATAGCTGATGTTATTCAACCACAATAACACCCATATGTTAAGTAATCTAATAAAATACTGTCTCCCCTGTCCTTGCCAGCTGTCCAATCGTCTGGGCAGTGCCAAATGTGCTGCAGACTTAGTCCTTCCTACTGCTGTGGCTCGTACTGGAGAGCAGGCCATCACCATCGAAGGTAGGAGCACTCCCATTCATACTCATGATAATGTATCTTCTGCTGCTCTGTACATAAGATAAATTCTCTTTTTTTTAAGGTTCTAAACATGTAGAGAATGAGTATAATGTAAATTTACAGATGCACGATTAGCTGATGCATCCAGAACTGTAAATGTCATTCTTTAACGTTACCTCTAGCTTGAGCTAATCATTTTGCTTAGTCCATTAAAATGTCATTCATTCTGCTTTCCCTGTAGTCACTGAACAGGAGACTAAAATACCAAAGAAAACTATCATCATGTAAGTGTGACCGGGCTATAGTTGCAACATGTGCATAAAGCATGTCTGATGCCTTGTTTGACATCATTAAGTGCACTAGACCATTTCACAGTATGTTGCATGACATTCTAACAACAGCAAGGAGGATAATTAGTTGGTAAGCAAGCTCAGTAGCATCAGATCTAATTCTGCAGTAGCTTACCATTGTCAAGAATGTTGAACCTAGTTTCACATTTACTATTGACTTGGATAGATTTCCACTCCCAGTTATTGGCTTTGTGATATACATTTGCATTGAATACAACAGTTTTGACTCTAGCAAGTGACCTAGTTAACTAATGGGTGCCATGGACTGAATTACCTCCTACAGTCAGCATACATCAAGGCCTCCAGTTAACTCAGGCCAGGGTCAATTTTCTGCGCATATATGTGTATTTCTCTCTCCATGGCCCCATGTATGCATGGTCATGTAGTATTTAAAGCTTAAGTGTGAAGAGCTCTGTTGCAATAATAAGATGAAAGGATCGGCCCCTCTCTCCTTGCAGCAGTCTAACTAATTTAATCAGTAACCTTATAGCAGTAGCAAATCACACTGCATTTACAAAAAAAGTATATTATTATTGCTAATGTTCTTGTGAGAGACTTTAATACAATCATTGCACTACAGTTTTGAACACAATGGTATCAATACATCCCCAGGAAAATGCAGTACTACACAGTAGATAACAGTAGATAATGCTATTTAACCATGATTTGTACCATTAACCCATGACCTTTGTATCCTGTATGCAGTATTGTATGTGGCTGGTGGTTTGTGCAGCAATAATTGATTGGGCATTAGACTGTTGTGATCAGCACGATAACCTGAGGGGACTTCTACATTTCAGTTCACATTCACACATTAATAATTAAGCAAAATACTTTAGAGGCCTGCTAAGGATTTGGGCCATATATAGGCCTATGAAGTATCATATTACTGCTGATTTGAGACCAGTTAAACTAGTGAGGTTCTACAGTCATGTGACCTAATGACTGTTCAGTAGTCTTAGTTATCTTTATGCATTCAGGCCCTGGTCCACTTGGGCCAGTGACTGACAAGTGACTGACAACTTTGCTGGCCTGACAGAACCTTTTACTGGTTCTGGGCCAGCAGGTCATTGTTTCTGTCGGAGCCTGTACACTAATACTTTTATTTTAACCCACAGTATCAAAACAGCATGCTCTATCCACAAGTTTGAAATGAAAACTGTCCTCTGTAACTCTTGTAATCTCTGCGAACCTCTCCATCTTCTTTCAGTGAGGAGACCATAACCACTGTGGTGAAGAACACTCGTATGAAGAGACGCTCCGAGACCTCCACCCCAGAGCCTGCATCCAGGCAGAGGAGGCTGCCCGCCACCAGGAAGACCACCATCCCCACCCTCTATGTCACTGAGGTCGGGGGCGCGGAAGCCAGAGTAATGGAGAGTCGGCCCAAGTGGGTTGAGGTGGAGGAAATTATAGAGTACAAGGTCAACAAGTCGCCAAGGATCCCCAGGAGGAGGGGTTTCTCCCCAGCTGGGTCTGAGCGAGGAGGCACCCCATCTGGTGCCAGACCCAGGAGATCTCCCCCTGAAAACCCCAATGCCAACAACTCCAACAACAAGCTGGTGGAGCAGGGCCAGGCTCAGCTGCAAGGAGATGTCAGCAGCCAGCCTCTGTCCTGGGAAGAGCAGGAGAGTGGGACTGTCTCTGGAGCTGCCTCAGGAACCACTGGGGTCTCCTATGAAGTATCATCTGTCTTGACCCCAGATGGAGATGACGGCGACGACATGGACGATCAAGAAACTGTAATTTGGGAACCAGACGATGAAAACCGTGAAGACGATCCACTCGGGCACCGGGAGCCCAAGGTCCTGACCCAGGGAGACCATGTTCTGACGCTGGAGGACTTGGAAGACTATGTCCCAGAGGGAGGGGAGACCTACGGCTCTTCTGATACACACTGCCAGCCTGCTGAGAAGCCCTGTGAGATCTCTGTGCTCCAGAGGGAGATCGGTGGGTCCGCTGTCGGCCAGCCAGTGCTCCTCAATGTGGGTCGGCCTGTGATGGTGCCCAGGCAGAGACCTGGCCTCTTCAGCCGCTTGAGGGAGCACCTCCCCAGCAGTCTCTTCTCGTCTACCGTCCCCCAACCCAGAGGAGGAGCCCAGTCCAGAGAGGTCCCCATCCAAGTCAGCCATGCAAAGCTGGAAGTCAAACCCTCCTACTACTCAGAGGTGCAGAGAGTTGAAGGTGGACAACAGAGCTACAAAACCAAAGTGTCAACCCAGACATATGGCTACACATCAGTGGGCAATCCAGTCACTCTTCAGATCAACAAGAACCGGTATCAAAACCAATAGCATTGAAAATAGCTGGAGTAGAACCAAGCAAGTTTTCTTTGGTACCATAACCCTTTTAGTCTTAAATGGGAACACCTCTACTTAAACGTTTAAAAGCATATTCTAACCTTGCATTTATTGCATATGGCAGATCATTCCATTTTGAAGCAACCCATCAGAAAAGTGAAAGGCCCATGCCATAGTCTTTTCTCCTGACAAATGCTTATGCAGTCAGAAGATTGAGTCAGACAAGGTCAAGCAAACAAAATATACCTGAGGAGCTGGAATATGTGGTTTTAATCATTTCTGAAAGTCATTGTAAGCAGACTATGAGTCTATGTTGCTCTGCTATAAATATAACACATACTGCATATTAACATGCAGTAATGCAAGTGTTGTATTAAATGTTGGACAGACACCATATGAAAGTTTGGAATTTGTCTGTTGAACCTTTGTGTGGCAGATGTTCTGAATTGCAATGTCCTTACGTCCTTATGTTTGCAGACAATTCACAAGTACCAGCCCTTGTCTCTTGTTGAAGTTTGTAAAATATGTTTTAAAGTGACATTTTACTTCAGTAGAACATTTTGACATTTTGGCATGCATAACCTAATATGAGTTTGTGAATAGTCAACTACCTATATTGGCTACCCTGACATCTGCAGTGATGTCTTTCACTTTCATTTTGAAAATGTGGTATTAATACCAACCAGTGATGTGACCCAATTATAATTTTTTGTCTTCCGTTTTCTGTGTTATACTTTTTAAGTAAGTTAATCTGTTTGCAATTATCAATAATGCCATACAGTAAAAAAGTGGCCAGTGCTAGCTATAGATTCTGTGTAGCTGAGTGGTAGAGGCTGACTGTTCATGAACTCATATTAAGAAAATGTTCTTCTACAGTAAAATACATTGCTTTCAGGTAAATGAATGGACAACACCTATATTGATCATTTGTATATATAATTCCTGTTAAAGTAAACACTAGTAAAAATCCGAGAACTTCAGCAAGAAGGAGTATTTGTTTGTTGTATTGTTCTACATTGGAGTTCAATTAAAGGGAAGTGTTTATATTGTCCAAAGGAATTTTACAACAGCTTGGGCTGCCATTAGTGAATAATTTCTTGATGGGCAGCTACCATACAAGGCTAATATTTCTACATATTGAGCTAACTCAATTTCAAAACAGATCTCCTGTAAACGACTTTGTTTACTTCATCAGTCTGTCGAATGTAGATACTTCGACTATTGTTAATCTTGCACTGAACGCATAACACAGAAATATTACTACTGACAGCCATTTTAATGTCTGTTAGTTCAGTGCAATGACCCATGAACTCCCCTCAGAATATTAATATGTGTAAGTTGTAGATGTTTAGATTATTGACAGCATGATATATTAGCTTTTTTGAAAGCTGATGTGAGTGTTAATCCATTTAAGATAACCAGATTGAATTGTGCCCTGTAATATGTGGTTACATTTAGAGCACAGTGGTTAGTTCTGAGTAAGTACTTGGGCTCACAGGATTTACTAACTTATTTTAATTTTAAAAGAGAATGACTGCATCTCAAAGATATGTGTGCTGTTTTCCTTCTGTGTCTTGTTGAATTACATGGATAATTTTGTGTAAGAATTTCAATATAAAAAGCACTAATAGATTTTGTTTGCCTGTACTGTACATGTTTAGTTCTTTGGAAGACATGTTTGGGTACTCAAGTATTGAATCTGAATAAATGAACTGCAAATGGCAAATACTATCAGTTTCCTGCAGCCCTTTTCTAAATGTCTACACTTACAATTATAGGTTAGGTATGCAGTTCTATCCAACATATTTGGCAAAATTGTACAGTTTTACCTTTATTCACATGAAATGATACAACATTTATAATGATCTACATTATATCGATAACCGGTTGATGACATTCTGCTGTATATTTGCAGTAAGTCATACACCACTCTCCTATACCATTATCGCAAATATTAGAATACACAAAGGGTCACCAGGCAAAATAATCCCACTACTTTTAATACACATAAAAATACATGAATGACAGACATCTTTCATGATAAATAATTATTTTTAAGAGTTGGGTAGGTTGCCAGTATCTAACCACAAGACCACATGCATCTCAAGGAGCATAACATTTGCACGGTTAAATATTTAAATTGGCGCTTTACGTAAGAAAGCAGTTAGCATTACAGGGTCAAACATTTATTTGCGCAAAGGAATTCATTTCAAAAGTAGACTAAATGCAGTGTTCAAAATGACACTACATCTTTAATATATCAGTCTACTTAAGTTATGTGATAGTTCATCAGAAAAACATACCAAATTACAAATAGATGAACAAATAAATAGCTTGTGGGGATAGTAGATTTTACCTAGACTCAAAACAAAGGAATTTAGTTATCTTCAAGTAAAAGTGGATGTCTTGTGTGCTTGATTCTAGGATATACAATACAGGACTAGCACATTACAGTTTACATATCACTGCTACTTTTGGAAGTGAAATTGCTCTCCTTTTGTTAAATAATAAAACAACCCACTGGAGAATATTACAAAGTAGTTGAAAGTGTAAAATAATGATAAAAAGTATACAAAAGTTTTACAAATTTACAATACAACTGTCAAATAATACACATCAACTGGAGTTACACTACTGAACTGACCGCATGTAGTAGCTATATCATGACAGTAGATCCTACATAGACATTAGTCATTACAAATGTTAAATATTCTGCAACACTTGGATCTGATCCAACTGGGGTAGAACAGTGATTACAGTTGTCACCATTCTGTGGCTTTTAACCAAACTTTAGACGTATCCAAACACTTTGAAGTAAATGGGGTTACATATTTAATGGCAAATGACTATCAAGGACTGCAAAACAAAGCATTCAATTATCAATATTGGAATTATGTTATTTAAATAGTACGGTCGACTTGCATGTATCCCTGGAGAACAAAATAGCAGCCATGTTCCTGAGATCAGTTGTGACATTGATGTTTCAGATCTGTGTTCCTCTAACAACTAATGATGACCCAGTGTGGCTTGTGTCCACAGGGACCCGAGTCCTGACATTGTGGTCATTTAGCTGCCCTACGTGCACAGTGCAGTACTGTCTATCTGTGGTAAAATAATCCCTCAAGGGGGGGAAAAAACAAAGGCAAAATGAAAACAGACCCTCATTTGTCATCAGTACATTTCAGACCTGGCCTATTGAAACCTGTTCCCGTATGACTAATAAAGGCTGTCATATCCATCCCACAGGACCACATCCTACATAACCACAAAATATTGACTTTACATAACATAAGCGGCCACAGACAGAACAGCCCTGATCTGCGGGTAAGGAGGGGTGACCTAACTCTTTACAACTATACCATGACATCTACAAACATACTGGTTTGCACATTTTACAGTCCAGTATATCCACTTGATAATGTCAAGTCACTCCCTATTCTTACTTGCAGTAGTTATATGGATTAGGCCAGGCTGCAACATGGACAGTATAAATTCAATACAAAGCTGCAAGCAATATTTGTGTTCAGTAAACCCCACCTTCATAAGGAACCAACAATACAAACAAAATAAAACAAAAAGAAATGGGCATAACATCCTACATACCATCTCAGTCGCATATTAAATACCCATTCGTGGAGTATCTTTCTTTGACAGACAAGACGAAAATGAAAACTTTGTAACCGATCCCCGTCAAAGGAATAGATACAGTACAAGTATTCCACTTTCATTTACAGTATGCTATTATCTTGCAATCACTGCCTCTGAACGTGTAAAACATGATTAGGTCTTTGTGGTACAGGTGAGAGATGCTGTGTGAACTTCCCAGCCCACTATCTGACGGAATGTCCAGAACTGGAATGGAGGTCAGTGGGTTTGTAAGGAGTGGCCGGAAGGGGTTTGGAGGGGTGTCAGGATCCTTGTGACCTACAAAGTCATTTTGACTTTCTTCACTTTATTAATTTCCTGGAGAAGATAAAACACTTTGCGTTATATTCTGAAGAACAGACACATTTAAACATGCAAATTGAACTGTGCAGAGCATTTTCGTATCTATGTTATTGTATGTAAAAACCTCCACATAAACAATGTTCTGTTACATTCTGCTAACTGGTTACTCACCTCAAGAAGAGCATCTTTTAACTTCCCATAGGCATCCTCCAAATTATCATTGACAATAACAACATCAAATAAACCAGGTTCTCTACCTGAAAGGACAGGCAGATTGTTCTGAGAAACATTTCTTGGTAGCATATTTAATAAGCTTTGGTTTATTCTTAGCAGAATCAGACTTACTAATCTCCATGTCCACCTGAGCTGCATGTAAACGCTTCTGGAGGCTCTCCTCTGACTCTGTTTTTCTGTCCCTTAAACGTTTTTCCTGAAACAAAAAAATCAGGAGGATATCAATCTAGCGGCCTATTATGGGCTGTGGTCTACATGCTTAGTTTGCAGTTCCATAGTATAACTGTTTATAGACATTTTAGACTCTCCTTTGGCATTGGGCTCGGGTTTCTTCATCGAGTGCTTCTCTTTACACTAAATTGACTTTCAAACAGTCTAAACCGACTTTGACTCTCTGGCACTTCTATGTGGCAAACCCCACCCATCTGGTCCTCCAAACAGATTAAAACAAATGGACCAATGTCTGGTATTCTAGAAGTTATGGATTTACAGAGACACGATTTTTCCATCTGTTCTCACCAGGATGTTCATGGACGGGGGCTGGATGGAGACGTAGATCGGGTCGAGGTCTGTTCTTTTGATGTTCTTTACACCCTGCATGTCGATGTCCAGTATACAGATGAGATTCTTGGCCTGGACATCTTGCACGGCAGCTTTACTGGTCCCATACATGTTGCCAGAAAACTCAGCGTTCTCGATGAATTCCCCATTGTCGATACCAGCCTGCATAATTTCTCTTGTGACATAATGATAATCTGAGATGGGGGGTGGGGGGTGGGGCGGTGGAGAAAAGAATCTTGAGCTAAAAAAAAAACACCAACTGGAAAACGAGAATTCATTACGCATTAGTGGTCACAAAGGACGAGGAGAATCTACCTTTGCCGTTCTCCTCACCAGGTCGGGGGTTCCTTGTTGTATCTGAGGGATGACAATACGTACATTTGGTTGATGATAGTTGTAGATGTACTGATATATCAGCAGACAATCTGTATCAGACGCTGTAGGCTTTAAAAAACACAACCGGTATTGGTCCGAATTTATTTATATAGACAATATTTGTTCGATTGTAGAAGTTGCATTTTTGTGACCTTTATACAGGTAAAGTTTTGCTTGATGCACGTGCCAAGTGAACAAAACAGCACTGACAAGGACTTTTGTTTAAAGAACACATTTCAGTTAATTTCTCCTTTAATTTATGTGATTGTGTCCTTTATTTGTTACAAGGAGTGTTGTAACCCAGCCCTCCAAGCACTCATGATACTACTTCATTATCTGAAGAACAATCTGTATTGGTTGATATGGGTAGGTAAAAATCTGATATCTGTATTGACCTAAAAGAAACATATCAGTACATCCCTAGTTGATGATACCCTATCCTTATTTTTCATAAAGAATAATAGGACATACATTCCTAACAGATTATGTGCATTCTCACACAGCCAGTTCTACTATAAAACTGATACGTAACTGATGAAAGTAGCCTAGATCTTGACCACAGGGCACAATGTTAGACCTACTTATCATACAGACAGAACACTACACTGTTACTACAAAATCAAATGCTTCACTGATACACTCATATAAATGCCTACTAGGGCCCACTTACGGGAAACACTGAAGCCAAAGACACCGTCATATTCCTTCATGAGTTTCTTTAGCAGCGTGCTCTTCCCAGCCCCCGACGGGCCACTCAGCACCACAGGCCTGGGTCCAGCCATAGCTGGAAGAGAGGAGGAGAGGCTGAGGTAAGCGGAGGACAGAAAAAGAGAAGTGGGAGACAGGCTACAGAAAGGAAAAGTACATACTGGCCTGCAACAAGTGGGTGGGGTTAGGCTACATTCTGGAAGGCATGAGTCATAACGTGGGACTAGGACAAAAACAGCTCTAATGAAAATGAGAGAGTGAGTGGTACAATACATTTTGAACATTGTGAAGACTTCCAACTGTTGGGCAAGGTAGTGAAGTAAAATACAATCAAAGTGATGGGAATATGCTTATTCATTTACTTATTTTTATATGTGACTGCCACTGATGATTACACTCTTATGCAAACAAAACATGTCCCTACAAGACCGGCAGAAACAATCAACTGATTATTAAGTCCTGTTCCCAAGGTGCTGTAATGGAACAATCACTCACTGGGCCTAATTGGAGAGCCTTTATCAAGCTTGTAATGGCAAGGAAGAACAGTATGGGCCTAATTGGAGAGCCCCTATCAAGTTTGTAATGGCAAGGAGGAGTGATATGGGTGGGAGGTTAGACGGTTTCTACGGACACCGGTTGCCATGTTAGTGAGTTACTTACATCAGTTTGCATTAAGAAATTGAGATTTCCTATGGCAGCTTTTCATACAAGACTTCCAAACCATCTTTTAACCAAAAAATCTGCCTGTCAACACACAGAATCTATGGGATTGATTCTCTAACAACAGCTTGCCCCAGAAATGTGATATCAGCTTCCCAAGCCCTGTAAGCTAAGAACAATACGAGTAAAACAAAACAAAGAATCAATGTCACACTTATGGTATCCCAAAACTGTCTTGCATAAAGTAATAGGATAGCCTAAAAATGTATGGACTGACAAGGTTGGTAAAATATACTGTTTTTTAAATTTTTATATAGGATAGGAATTCAAAACAAAGCATTGCAATAAAATATCTTGATAACCAAGTCGGTTATCTAGCCCATCATAGCAATAATCTATCTTGAAGTATCAATTACACTGATGACTTTGACAAAGTAAGAGGTCAGATGTATTATAGGTGAAATGTCCTTTAAATCAAAGCCATATGGGAATACACAAACATAAACAGCACCTCATCTTACCACAACAACGCAAACAACTTATCACAAACAGAGGCCAAGTGTGCTCAAAGCTATCGTATTGTTGGTCTACCCTGCTACTGAATATTTTCCAGGGAAAGGAGAAACAGCCTCAACTTTTGCGAGTCTGCATCAATGCACAAAATGTAATAATTAGCCTAGTTTTCTGAGTCCAGTTTTCTGGGTTTTGATGTTATTTTTCCAGGTAATTTGTGTCAATTTAAACCCTCCAACAGTCAGTAGCCTAAATCTCAGGTTTTAACAAGTTATTATGCAGTGAGCTGATGTAAAAACAGGCCTACTTAAAATCACAATGTATTGAATGTGATCAAATTGACTCATGAATTGTGATTGAATCGAAAAGTCTCTGGTTGATACCATCCCTAATACAGGATATTCTACTTTCTTTGCTTCCTCTTGACATAGTTAGCTTTCCAGTATTCCTCAACTTTTTCCATAACAGACTTACTTCCAGCAATTCCATTTAATCATACATGCTTTTTAGATAGCCTAATCAATGGAGTCAATGGAAAAAAATTACAATAATAAGGCTTCTTGTCTCTCTCCTTACCTCTCCTCGGTAGGAAGGTGTGCGGGTTCAGGGAGCTCAAATGTGAACAGGATTTTCAAGCAGGCTAAAGAGGAAGTGTTCTGTGTGTGAGAGACGGTGTATTGTTGCGTGTGTGGCAGGCAAGCAGGAGAGAGAGAGAGAGAGAGAGAGAGAGAGAGAGAGAGAGAGAGAGAGAGAGAGAGAGAGAGAGGAAAAAGAAAGAAAGAAAGCGAGAAAAAGAAAGAAGGAAAGAAAGAGAGAGGGAGAGAGAGAGAGAGAGAGAGAGAGAGAGAGAGAGAGAGAGAGCACCATAATTATACATCAGTGGGTCCTCCCTCCCATTATCACATGTAGTAGAATAAAAAAAATTCTTCAGTTTATGGAGTATGCTACTTATCATTTTCTTATATTTAAAAATAAATTGGGCATATGGGGCACTGAAGCATAAGCAATATGGCATTATGCATTAATTAAGCATTATGGTATTATGCATTGGGGATTAGACATTATAGCATTATACTGCCACTAGAGGAAAGGTCAAGATATCATGTTGTCAGTTTGGCCTGATGGTGGCGCTAGAGAAAAGGTAATGGAATTACCAAAATCAACGCGGTTGTTCCTCTAGGGATCATGAATATTCACAGCAGATTTTGTGACTATGACTTACGGGTCAGGAGATACACTCATTTGAAAACTGAAAGCTTGGCCTGATTGTGGCACTAGAGGAAATGTCATGGGTTCACCATGAACATAAGTTTCTTCTTCTTGAGGTCATGAATGAGCACAACAAATTTTTATGTCAATCCGGCCATTACTTCTCAAGACATCTTGTTCTTACTGACTGCAGTTGTATACTTAAATATAAAGAGAATGAGATGTGACAATCAGTATAATCAGTGTGAATGCTGGGGTGTTGGATGAGTAAATAATATGCATCAAGGGTGTTGTGATGCCAAAAGAACAAGAAAACCCTACCAAACTAAACAGGTCCACCGTCCATAGGAAATATGAGCAAGTGCAGCTCAGAGGCTTCGTGGGCTTTATAGGTCTGACTACAGGTGTATTCAATTTGGCAATCAGTGGTTCTTAAAGGCGAATGCCACCCAAACCTGAGAGCAATCTCCACTCTCTCTGGAAACCCCCACATCAATGTTTTCATGCACTGAAGACGCAATTTTTGTCCAAATGAGAATCCTTTTACAGAGGTCTGTCAGTGCTGTGTGTTGCAATTTGTATAAATTGGACAAAAACTGTATGACTTATAGGGTTTAATTTGTTTTGCACATTTTGAAAAAAACAGAGTGATGGACTTCATAATTGATCATAGGTACCAGCGTATGAAAGTTTCAACTCATTTGGGTGGACAATGTCAGGGTTCTCCCACCCCCCATCCCCTTTTCACATCTGGCTAAGGTCCTAAGGTCCCCCATCTCTTCCTCCCCTTATCTTCTTTCCTGAGTGCCATCTTCCCTACCCTGTTTCTCTCCGACCTCATCTGTTTTCTCTCCGACCTCATCTGTTTCTTCACCTTTTGCCCTTCCTGAGTGCCCTGTCCTGTACCCACCGTCCCCAGTTGACTTATCTCTCCCCCCTCTCTTTCCAAACTTTGATCATTCTTATCTTTCCCTCCTCACTTTGATCCTTCTTCACGTCTGGTCCGTCCTGAGTGCCCTGGCCACATTGGTCCCATCAGCCCCCCATAAAAAGGACCAGCACGGGCTGGAAACGGTCTCTGTTCTCAGGCGGCCGTCTGACACAGAACATTTCAGCTCATTGCTTGCAGATCTTGTATCTTGTATTTTGACCTTATTGTTTGATTCATAAATTTGTATTAACTCCTGAGATCTGTTCACGTGCATAAATTGATCGACCTAGGTTCCACAACAACAACCTCAGAAGTTTACAGACCTCTAGCACATACTATCGATTTTTTATTAATTTTCAACGATTTGAACTTTAGGCTGCTGCTATAGCGCCACCATCAGCACTATTGGCCGCATATTCTATACCCACAATGTTTTTCAAGCGAGTGTTTGATAGTAATAATAATAATAATAATAAAACTTTATTTGTATAGCACATTTCATACAAGGTTTGTAGCTCAAAGTGCTTTACATCAATAATATGAAAACAGTGTAAGGCAAGCAGCAAATGCAGTTAGGAAAGGTATAAAACAATAATCAACATCATATCAGATCCTAGTGTTCTAATAGGTTACTTGAGTTACCATAATCACGTTTCAAACAAACATTAACACATTAATCAACATCATATCAGACCCTAATGTTCTAATAGGTTACTTGAGTTACCATAATCACGTTTCAAACAAACATTAACACATTAATCAACATCATATCAGATCCTAATGTTCTAATAGGTTACTTGAGGTAGTATCTC
>OMKL01051797.1:0-16560 GCA_900302295.1 Parasudis fraserbrunneri
CACACACACACACACACACACACACACACACATATATATATATATATATATATATATATATATATATATATATATATATATTCATTCACTAATTTTTCTTGTTGATCTATATTTATTGATAGACTAATACCACTTACTGATAGACTGTACATATTTATATTTATTTATAGACTGTACATATGTTCACTCAGTCACTCATTCAGAGAGATCCAGTGCAGATAGATATCTAGGGCCAGCAGCTCAGTGTTTTATTTTATCTGTATTGTACTTATATGCTTACTCTTATTATCCTTGTTTGGTTTGTGCTCTTACTCTCACCTGTATCTCTCCTGTGTCTCTTTCTCATTTCTCGTTGCTGCTATGACACCCGAATTTCCCTTCAGGGATAAATAAAGGTTTATCTTATCTTATCTTAAAAGCCCAAGTACCCGGATGCAACGGTCTGATGTATTGACTCAACCGCTAAATGATGTGCTTATTCCATGTAATTTCATCCTATGTCTTACGTCTTTCTTGATTGAGGAAGACAATGTGTCTATCAAAAAGTTAGGAGTGGTCACTCCATGGTTTGAAAGGCAGTGACAGTGAGGTCAGCCATTTGCCAAAGGCTTCTAAAAAACCAGATATGATACCAATTCATCATTTATGGCAGAGTTTGGGATGGCGTCTGATATTTAGTTTATCGGCTGCTGTCATGGAGAGCCCAGATGTTCAACTGACCGTCGTTAACCTTGTCCTCTGGGAGATGAGTCGACTACAATCATGCCAGAAGCAAGGTTATTATAGTAGACTAAAACTAACATAAAAAAAAAAAAAAAACGAACATTTTTTAAAATGAGAACTAGCCTTTCGGGAAAAGAAAAAAAGAAAACTAAACTGAAACTATATTTTATAATAAAACGCAAGATACTTGTGCCCTAATGATAAAGACACGCGCTCAATGAAGAAACCCAATTCCATTGCCAAAAGAAAGTCTAACATGCCTATAAATACTTCTACTATGGAACTACACACTACGAATATATTACATAGCCCAAAACGGCCCCCGAACAGCATTGCCAACTTCAACAGACCCATGCCCCATTGTCCAGGTGTTGACAATGCCGATGCTACATACCCTACCACATCCTAATGGCCACCACAACCCAAAGTGTAGATAGACAGGCAAAGAGACCCAGCATATCACCATGGTTATCAAGTAGGCACCTCCCTTCGCTGGTGTTTCGTTAAGTTGGCCAGTTGGGCCCATGACACCCCAGGAAGGCTCAACATTTAGCTCCAGCGTCCCAGAACCACCACCCCCCCCCGCCTCCAGGCTAGCTCTCACTGTCCATGATACACACATGCAGAACTTCCTTTTGTTATCCCATCCTTCTATTTAAAACACAACTTTTCCTGATAACAATATCACACATGAAACAGAAAAAAAAAGAAAAGGAATTCTCTTACCCTTTGTTTATTTTGGCCCCCAAGGCAACATTATTTATCCTCAACCAAATCCACTGACCTCCTTTCAGTGCTTCTTCCAACATTTCCTTTACAGCCTTTCGCAAAGTCCATCCATCAATCCCCAACTCTCTCAATAGTGATGTAGTCCATTGTGCTATGAAACTTCTGTATCCCACTTCTACCGGACATACCCTAGCTTTCTATCCTCGCTGTTCAGTTTCTGCTGCTAAATCTGCATATCTAAGCTTCTTACTTTCATAAGCCTCCACTGAATCCTCCCAGGGAACCGTCAGTTCTATAAAAGAAACTATCCGCTGATTCACAGACCATAACACTAGGTCTGGACTCAAGTTAGTGCTAAACATTTCTTGTGGAACAATGTGTTTTCCTCCCAAATCTACCTGCATCTCCCTTTAGCTGGCCTGACTTATGCCTGCCTAAAAACCTACCTCTACATTTCTGTCCCTCACGGACAAATTTAATTGCTACACTCTCCACCCACTTACATCCTGAATTCACCTGTACACTTCTGATTTCAATTCCTGCCGCTAAGCTTTTCAGAACCTGGTTATGTCGCCATGTATACCGACCTTGAGAAAGACTAGTCTTACGGCCTGACAGAATATGCCTTAAAGCTGCCATCTCAGTGGACACAACAGGTCCCCATCTAGCCTTTCTTTTAGATTATGTGGTGGTGGCAGCACATCAATAGTACTGACGACCTGAGTACTGCTAACCGACTTCTTAGCTCTTCTTGCAAAACATGTATTACCTCTCTCTCATCGACTCTAGCCTTTCTCCACAGCTTTCTTAACTGTTTCCTCTCCCTCACTGATTTCTCTATTTCTCTCTGCCGTCTGGACCTAACTGGCTGCAATCTCTCCACCCTCTTTCTATCAGTGATTCCAAATTCAGTACCATACTCATAGATGATGTCTCCCATAGTCTCTTATTTATTTACCACTGTTCCTTTAAGCCCATCTAACACCTTTTATCAAATCCATGTTAACTGTCTCCCATTCCGCCTTTCATTTGCTCGAGGCCATTTAACTCAGGCTTTCTGCTTTCTGCCAGACAGCAGAACAGTACATGGTGTATTTACAAAACTAACTAACTAAAATAAAATCATACAGAAAATGTCTTCAGTTTTGGTCTTTGTCAAATTTGTCAACATCGCAAGCGTGAAGAGGCATTGGTGCATATTTTTATTGAGACCGGGTATGCACAGCTGTGTGAGTGAGTTGCCTTAAAAAAAAACGTTTTTCATTACATAATACCTATTCAGAACGTATTTAATCTTGTCCCAGACAAATATCTGCCATATTACAAAAATATATAAATAAATGGATACACACTAAAACTGAAACGAAATAAAAACGAAACAAAACCTTTTCAAACAATAAAAACAAAACAAAAACTAGCAAACCTACTCTGGAAACTAAACTGAATTAAAAACTAAAAAAATACAAAACTATTATAACCCTGGCCAGAAGAAGCACCCCAAAACCATTTCACAGCCATATAAATCTACCAAAGGTTCCAAAGAAGCATCCTCTGAGGCCCATTTCCTGTTTGCGGCTATTTTTAGTCTATTCCTTCTAACACAGAGAACTAGCACGCTGTAAGAAACATTAGCTACTTTGTTGTAACCCTGCCCCATAAATTTAGTCCAGGCTACATGTGCAGAGCATAAAGCCTCACCGCCATACTAAACTCAATCCATGCTGAGGCACAAACATCAATGTGTATGTCACATTGTTGTTTTTCATAATCGGCTATTTTCAACGTTACTCGCCGTCACATGGCATCATGGGTAACTATTAGGGATGTACCATTACACCCAGATGTGTGCAATATGGCGACTCCATCTTAATTCCTAAATCCCTAATGGGCAAAGTGTGAGACACAGCTGTGAGGTCACAGCTAAACAAGAAAAAGTTATGGAACACATTATTCATGACTAACATTACAGATGGTGATGCTACCTTATGTGTAATTTCACTTGACAGAATCTTCATTAAAGGATAAGGCCAGTCTATTTTTTTTAAAAAAAATTTTTACTTTTATTGTCAACATAGCCTACAAAAAGACCAAAACCTACAATGCATTTCTTTCTACTCTCAGTACTCTTCCGACTCTCCCCTACCCTTAGGAGCTCTCAACCAGAAAGCCATATGTTCCCATTATACGCTAAAAATCATTAAATACAGCCCGCAAACACATATTTCCAGTTTTAAATGTCATAATATATTATCATGAAAAACAGGGAGCATTTTAGTTATACAAAATTTACTTAAAAAGGCAACAAGCTCTATCGATCTGTTGATGTACTGCAATAAACAGAACAGCGGGAATTACATTCAAGTCCAGGAAAAAGTTAAGTTCCCATGTTCATCGCTTGCCTTCGTTCATGATGAATTATAGCAGACCAAAGCCACAGTACGGCTCTGTGACTTGTTTTTAACAATTTTTTGACAACAAAGGAGTTCTATGACTTCTGGATATGAGCTATAATCTGATGTTGGCTAGATGGACCATACTTGTAAGTAGGAGAAATGCATGGTAGGTGTTGGTCTTTTTGTATTATATTGACAATAAGAAAAAAATACAAATATAGCTGCATGCATATACAAGGGTGCAAGTCAAATCTCTTTTGACTCGTAAACTGGGAGAGAAAAAAGAAGAAATCATGAAAAGATTGTTATAAAATAAAATATTGTATGGTAAATAACGTCATGAGAATAATAGGAATATAAACTAGAGGAATGCCGGGAGGAGAGGCCGAATGATGGTAATGGTATAGATTCACATAATTTCCATTGATTATATTTAAGTAGAAACATGCCTGTCGGACAGAATGAGAATCACAAAACTGTCAGGTACCTTCGTAAATGCGTGTGCCATATTGATATTCCACAAAACTGTCAAACTGGATCAGTTCTACACCAATTCAACAAATTAAAAGTATTGGAATGGTATGAGTGTAGTTTGTGTTAAAAGAATATGTAGAGATATAGCAAAAATAATTATGACAATAATAATAAGCCAGTGTATGTTATGTCAATGCCTATGGCTGATGAAGTAAGAAAACTATGCCTTGTTGATGTACAGTATAGATAGAGAGAACAGTACAATGTCAAGAATAGCACAAGCAGCACTTCTATGTGGAAATAATAGAATAATAATAGAAAATTAATTTTTTTGCTCTGATTAACAAGTGCAGATATTGTGCAGTATTTGTATTCATCTCTTATCTGGATGAGAGAGAGAGAGGGAGGGAGAAAGAGAGAGAGATCACAGGCAACCCTAATCTTTCATGGCTTTATGGTAGAATTGAACTCTGTTTACAAAAATACTAGCATATACTATGTGGCTATATCAGATCAGAATTGGTGGACTGGAGAAACTGTCAAACTGTCTCATTAACGTCACAACTTGAGTGAATCATTTTCAAGAGCCTCTGCAACTTACTTGGCAGCACTGTTGGCATCAGTGTGCATTAGCGAAGTTAACTAACATAGCTTTTCCCTGCAGATGACACTCTCGGGTTGAGGGCTATTGACATCTCCAGACAGTCCCAAGTAACGATACACTATCATTTTCAAACTGTCTGTTGCCAGTTTTTGCTCTTTTTTTTCTTGATGTGGACTTTTTTCCTTTGTGTTAGCTAGAGTGACCTCTGTGTGGCCTCTGTGCAAGAAATCTGTCTGTTCTGGCATGATTTGGAGTCATTTGTATGATTTTGCTAGCAGCTCGTTATGTGAGTCCTGACATTTGATGTGCAACTAAATCATTATTCCCCATCCTGTTACCAAAATTGACGTTAGAATGTGGATGGACACATTAGGTAATAGGTATAAAAAAGTATTTTACAACTAGTTATGAATTTTGAGTGTTGACACATTTACGTTTAAATTGAAATGTATGTAGTTTAGAAATCATTTTCTGAAGCCTCGAATTGGTCATCCTAAAACGTCACGGCACACTTGATCTTGCTCCACGGCACACCATTGCACACCGGTTGAGAACCACTGGGCTATAGAATGCGATCCTGAGCTGTGGTAAACACTGAACAGGGAAAAAACCAAACCATGGAGACCCGCATTACGCATCTGTCTCTCATGACGAGCCACTGGCTAAGAGCAGTGATGTGTTGGTAAAGTTTGACAGAGGCAGAAGTGGAAAACGACGCCGTATTTCTAAACACACATTCCCTATATAATTGATCATTGAAATATCGTCACAACACGTGAACAGGATCATTGGAGAGTTGTAATTTTATCGTTGTTTGTATGTAAACGTAACCAATGATGAAATGAACGAAGCATGGAATTACAATGACATGAAAACTTTAAATACCTATTCAATAACAGGCTGAGTGCCATTTTCTGGAAGAGGAAATGCTTGTAAGCTAGGGCAGATATATCTTACATTTCTGAGTTTAAGTCATTTTCCTGTAAACCACTCGTGTGAGCTTCAGAGCTCAGGAAAGTGTGAACGGTGCAGGCAGAGGGCTGCTTGGCTGGAGTACACAGGCTACTTCAGACATGCGGTGCGATTTGCTTTTCGTTTACAAGTCAGAAGTCATGCTGACCATTGCTGTGTCGGATTGAGTCAAGAGTAGCAATTGCGATATCCGTGGCAGTATTTGGCCTTTTTTGAGTCAGGAAATGCACATTGAGTGTAACTGCAAAATGCATCAAGCCAAGACTGTGCAGTGAAAAACAAGCCCTGCCTGTGTTGATGCCCTAACCTCCCTTGAGTGGTAACTTATAAGCATTTCCTCTTCCAGAAAATGGTACTCTGCCTATTTTAAGTTTTAAAATGATTCCGGTGATGATGCTTTCGCCAAGAGGCTTCCAAGTGCGTTTTGGATGAATATGCAGGCATGAGTACATTGCAGGCTTTTTTTCTAACGAGATGTACTAAAAATAATATTTTAATAATAATAATAGAATAATATAGAATTTCCCAAAATGACCATTGGTCCCCTTTTAAATAAAGTTCCTGTCACCACTGTATGCTTCTGGTGGATAAAGAGAAGAAGCCAGCTTTCAGTGAAAGTGTGGTAACACTAGCTGTGCACATCTGCTTTACTGCTAAATCTTATTGTGGCAAAGGAAAAAGGAGCACAATTTGAAACGAGTTGTAGCAGCTTAAAAATGTGAACAGAGTGTACATTGAAAACCGATGATGATGACGTTGATCATTTGTGTGTTTCAGTTGCATAGTATTTAGGTCATATGCACTGTGAGCTCAGAATTGAGCCCTTTCAAACAGTGCTCATCATGTCACTGCAATGACTCCTTCCAGCCAGCAGAGGTCACTCTTGTACAATATTTCCCACAGAGATGCCTTTCAGGGATTTAGTGTTCAGTTGTGAATCAGAGAGAGACACGCACCACCACCACCACCACCCACCCCGAACCATTATTCCCTGCTTGTTTGTGGTGTCTTCCTGATCACAACCTTGAGGATGAGGGCGAAGAAAAATAGGATTTCAGTTCTTGTTAAATGGCGTGGGACATTGTATTTCTTCTACTGTGTGTTATCTCAAATTTTAATTGTTTTTTAGATGATGATCACTGGCCTTCAAGGGACTGATGTTAGATATTGGATATCTGCAAGCTCCAAGTGTGAGATTACGCTCAATTTATTGAGGTTGTTGGAAGTAATTTGAAGTTTTATGTCACCAGCCGCAACAGCATACAAGTCATTATAGTGCAAAAACACAACAGCATTGATTGCTTTTCACCAATAGGTGTCACCAAAACAAACATAAATTAGGATTTTGTGGATTAAAGGGAAATGCGACCAATTTTATAATCCACGTGTTATTTCCGTGCCCATGGGACAGTTCTGATAATATTTGTGTACATGCACTAATCCCTCCTAAAGCTCTAGAAATCAGAAAGAACCTTCACATTTGTGGCGTGCTCTTATCAAAATCAGTCGGATGTCGCACCAGCTCATTTCTAGATAAACGTGGATTTATGTCAGCTTCTCGACTTTTGGCCATTTCGGGGGTTTGTTTCATTTCAAATAAACAAAGACTCGGCTTTCAGAATATGTCACTTTTATCACCAAATTCAGATGACAAATACAGTTTTGAAGCTTGTAAATACACGGTGACAAGCTAGCAGAGCCGGACTTGTCCAACGCAATTTGGTCGTAATATTCACACTGCTCTTGAGTTGATCCTATTGCCAGTTTCTGGTGTGCACACACTTGTAAGTCTCTTTGGATAAAAGCGTCTGCTAAATGACTGAACTGTAAACTGTAAGCTGCTCTCCTTCCCTCCTCTTTACTACAGGTGTCACTGAAATCATGAATGAACGGCTTATAATAACATAACAGAGCCATCAGGGTTTTGTCTGATTTCAAAAACAGAATATGAAACTTTATCGCCAAATTCAGGTGATAAATACAGCTTTGAAGTTTGTAAAAGCATTATGATCATAACAAGCAAGTGGAAAACAAAGCCAACTCTGGTAATGGGCTTTATAGTATCTCAAATCTCCACCCATCCCCTTTTTAAAATGTCCCTAAAATCATGAGTGAATTATGACGCCTAGTAACACAGCAGGGTCATCGAACATTGCAATAGGCTGAACAGTTTCATAATTTCCTTGTTTGTTCAACAGTGTTTCACCACAGGGAGGAAAAAAAGTGTGACCACAATATGTGCACAAGTTAAAGTGAACTGAATATGGGCGCGCACGTGAATACGGGCATGCACGCGTTCGCATGTGTGTGTACCTGCACGCGTGCCTGTGTTCATAGATTGTGACAAAGGGAGAACAATAGAGGGTGCGTACGCACATGTGCAAACATGGCTACATTATTTCATGGTTCTTATTCATTTGAATAAGTGCCTCGACGATGGAGCAGTCCCACATTTTCCATCCAGGTTCCAATCACATATTCATGGGTTCTCATTGATTTCTAGCTTTAAATGAGAGTTGTGCATGTTCACAAATATTGACTGAGCTGTCCTGGGGACAATGGAATAACCAACATGAGTGTGAATTCTTGAAATGGGCAGCATTCCCCTTTTTTTTTAAAAGCAATGTTAAGTGGGACTGTGTTGCTGTGGGTGGGGAATATCTTGTAACGTTCTGGGTATGTCGTCCTTATTTGTCTCCACAGCAGAAGTTTGTTCGCTGCTCCGTCCGCGCAGAAGTGAGACACCTGCGGAAAGTGCTCTGTCATCGGCTAAACGTGGAGAAACACCAGGTCAGTCACTCGCGTGAACGTTAATACACACATTAAACAGGCATTCTTGCCTAAATGTCCTGTTTTTGTTCTGCAAAAAATGTTGTGCAAGTGCAGACACTTCCCTAATATATATTTCTGAATTTATTTTTATATATGCCGCTGTTTCATTGTCAAAGGCACTTGAGGAACTTTCTATAAAGGAACCTTTCAGAACCTTTTTTCACCACTGTAATTGAAGAACCGCGAAGGTCTTTGGAAGTGTCTACAGAAAGCGACGGTTACGCCGCCTACGCCGTCATTTGACACGCGACGCAGTAAGCAAACATGGTAGAACCTCTTGTACCTACAATCGTGTTCTTCGTCATTTGTCACTCTTGTGAATGTGAGATATGATTGACATGCTGCAAGAGACGGGAACATTTTAAAAAGAAGATGAAATACTTCAGCTGAAAGGAGAAAAGGACTGGAAGCATTAAATAGAAACCACCTGAGTATGGCAGACCACAGACAAAGAATGGTAAGAATGATTCAATATTCCCTATGTTGAGTGGAATAACTATGTTGAATGTTTATCATTGTCGGATTGGGCCTTGTACAAATATAGACGGAAAGTGCGTACGCCGTTTCATGAGACGTAAACAACTTGTAACATTAACTTAATGCTAACGTTAGCCATGGTGACTGAGGGTTAACTTAATGCTAACGTTAGCCATGGTGACTGGAGCGTGAACTTAATGCTAACGTTAGCCATGGTGACTGAGGGTTAACTTAATGCTAACGTTAGCCATGGTGACTGAGCGTTAACTTAATGCTAACGTTAGCCATGGTGACTGAGCGTGAACTTAATGCTAACGTTAGCCATGGTGACTGAGCGTGAACTTAATGCTAACGTTAGCCATGGTGACTGAGCGTTAACTTAACGCTAATGTTGGCCATGGTGACTGAGCGTTAACTTGATGCTAACATTAGCCATGGTGACTGAGCGTTAAACTTAATGCTAACGTTAGCCATGGTGACTGGACCGCTAACTTGATGCTAACGTTAGCCATGGTGACTGGAGCGTTAAACTTAATGCTAACGTTAGCCATGGCGACTGCGCTCCATTGTAAATGACAAATGGTGGGCACCCCTCGTACATTCTAAACGTACCCAGACTTTCAAAACGTTATATACCTCAGATTGCTCAGTGTTTATTCTCTGAACATATCCCAGTTACAGTTAAGTATTTTCTAACCAAAATGTAATGGTTTCACGGTGCCATCTCGCTACTCAAATGGGTATTCTAATGTTAACAATGGTAATTTTTCTTCCATTTTGGATCAAACAATGGTTGCTATGAGTTGATATATCAACAAAAAAATGAAAATGATGTGTCTTACTACTGGATATTGTACAGTAAGCTGTTACAGTGGCACAGTAATATCACACGTTATTATATTTTACCTTCTTTACCACTGCACTCATACATATACTGACTTTTCTTGCAAAAGTTTCTGTTTTCTGTATGCTACAGTAGGTGGAGCTGGCTTATGAAAATGTACGCTACATATGTGTTTCAGATTCTCCACCACCGCCAAACCTCCCGCAGTTCACCATCTGTTTGGGTCCACAACAGAGCAGTCGAATGGTGGGAAATTGTGGTTCCCTGACACCTGGACAGCAGCAGTACAACTACGAAACCAGCAGAGCAAAGGTTGTCGTTGAGAATGCGTTTGGCAGGGCTAAAGGGTAAATGGCGATGATGCCTTCTAAAAAATGCAGTGACCGCGATCTAGTGAAGCCCATGTTGCTGACATGCTGCATTCTCCATAACCTTTATGAAACCATGGTGAGGAGTACAGAGATGAATAAAAAAAAAAAAAAAATCTAATTTCGATTATTTTGACTGATGATTCACGGTGGTAGAGGGAATTATTCTCATAATTCTCATTTTCATCGAAAAAAAAATAAAATAAAAACATATAAAATTATCATGGTTGGCTTTTTTTCCAAGAATCTATACCAAACAAAGATGTATTCTGAAGTCTGTAGAATACAATTTGTTGGCAGGGACATCTCTTCAGTAACTTAATGGTAGAATGGTATTTTGACTCACATCATGCCTTAAACAAATATTGTGCCTCCCGCAATTTGAATATTGCACGAGGCCGTATTGCGATTTTGATCAAATTTCGATTAATTGTTCAGCCCTAATGTAAACATCGTCTGAAAGGGTCTTTAACAACTGAAAAAAAATGCGTTTCGGGTTCCATACTGACATGTCCTGTGTTAACGTATGACTGAACTCGTCTGGTCTATGCTCCTATGTTCTAGTGCACACAGGTCTCTTGAAAAGAGATGCATGCAGGTAAAACAGTGGCCTTAAAGAAAACCTTGCAAATCAAAACAAACATAAATTACAGTGGAGTTATACACACACACACACAAAAACGAGTGTAGTGAGGGGTCAACCATAACGCGCTGCGTCGTACAGGATCTGTACTAGCCGTCCAAGAACGATACAGACAGTAAGGCCTGGTTTGAAGACGGCATGTGCTGCAGCCTCTTTGCCCTCTCAACACAGTCTCTCGCTCTGCCTTGTCTGCCCTTTCCTTCCGGAGCAGCTGGTGGCGTCGCTCTTGCTGCTCTCTCTGAGCCTCTTCCATGACTCTCATGGCCTCCGCAAAGTCAGTCCCATTTTCCTTTTGCCTGGATAAATATCAGACACCGGCATAGCCATCTCCATTTATTATGCGCCTTGATTCCAGTATTACATTCTTTTGTTTTGTCACCATGTGTTTGATTATATATTTGATGTATTGATTATAATTGTATTTGAAAATTGTGCACCAGTGTGGCTACTCAACGGATAAACCAAACTGCGTAGGCTCTAACTTGGCTTTAAGACGTCTGGGGCATTGTGTAGTGTCAGAGGCAGAGAACCGAGAGCAGTTAGATGCTGGACTGGGGCTATTGGTCCCGTTTGATGTCGTGAGGGATCCCAGGCAGAAGCTTCACTGTCTAGCCGTGGATCACAGACACAAGTTAGTGAATGATTAAGCTGTTTATTCGCTGACTATATAGTTGTATTGGCACAATTCCATCATAACGTGATTGGAATCAAATAGCATAGTTCATGCGATGTCAACAATGTTACATCATGCTACATCTAGCTACATCATGCTAGCTATAACATTAGCTAACCACATACAAAGTACAAGCGATCAGCTTGCGATTATAGGTGTGTAGGAGAATGTTATAATGCTGTCCTCTTCGACCCTTGCCTCCAGCAACGCTGTGGCTGAATCAAGAGTGTTACCTGGGCCACCACCACATGCCGGTCGGTGCCCAAGAACGGCGTCTCAAAACGCGTCATGGCATTTTGTGTTGTTTTTTTTCTTTCTGTTTGATCCACTGCAGCTGTTCCGATCGTTGATCTTTTTGTAGTCTTACCTCCAGAGCTGCTCCAAAATGTAGTTCTGAGAGAACCTCACGTAGAACCTCCCTGTTTACCATGGAAACAATTCTGGAACCCGGGAGCTCGGTATGATCGCGTGGCTCGCCACGGCAAGTTCTTACAGTGTAAAAGGGGCGTTATTGAGTATTGGGCTCTCAAAGTAAGGGCAATGCAAAGTGATGACATCATCCAACATGCCCAGAAACACCAACGTAATTTGATGATGTCATTGCATTGTATCGTCCTTCCTTTGAGAGGTCATAAGCCAAAACCTGTTACAGGAAAAGGAAACCCTTACAATTTTGGAAAATGTCTGCTTTTGCAGAATTACAACGTAAAAGTTAATTTTGGTGGAATTGCCCTTTAACCAAGGATTTGAGTCAGCTCACTTTCAGTCAACTCAGGCAGTGGAGTCTTCATTGTGTTCCAGATTAAAAAAAAAAAAAATTCTGTTAATTGTGGTCTAACCCTTGTCCCCACTTTAGAAAACTGATGGTAATTAAAGCTAAACATATTGGAGTTCCTTAAGGACATTTCTGTAATAGAGTAAATATCAAGCTGTCATAACAGCTACAGTGCAGTGTTCGCCCCTACATCTTTTCTTTGTAACACCAATGGCTTGTGGTCATTTTGTCTTTGGTTCCACATCCATCAATCCACCAATGACTAGGTATAGTTATAATTGTGGTGCTTAAAACTGTTTACTATAGTAGGCCTATATTTTATCCTGATAAAAGTGCTGATAAAAGGCCTAATATTTCGGCTAAAATCTAGCCACTACATCATATACATGTATGTATGTTTATATTTTATTAATTTAGTACATTTATTTTGGTCATGTTCTTTAGCAGTGGTGGCAGTGTTCTTGCAGCTGAATGACAATAATGGAAATACTGCAACAATTTTAAAGGAAAATGCCGGCATTATATATTGCCTCATCTCAACATGTTAACATGCCTTTTACATTAAAGGCACTACTAGGAGGATTTTGACTTCAATATATCATTGTAAATTCAATGTCCATACTTTGTCAGGATTACTGCAGAAGCATGTTGAGACTGGTGAGAATGAAAGACAATTGACGAGACTGCGACAAGTCCATTAATATCCTCTATTTTGTATTAATATTGTGTGCGACCAGGTTGGATCCACAGGAGTTCTCCTGAAGGCATTACGGCTCAAAGGAAGCCTTTCCACACAAAACTTGTTTTATCAACAAAAATAACTCCTCGTTCACAGTTGGCAAGGGCTGTTCACCCTCTCCTCTCATCATCAAAACAAATCCAATGCCAGGGGGCAAGGAGCAAACGGCAACATCGTCTTGCAACAGGAAGCAACGGGGGTTCATGGGAAATGTGGTCTTATCATGAGAATTAGGCTGCCAATTGTTTTGGTAGTGGTCTCATTTGTTTACTGTAATTATCCCAAGGTATCACAACCAATCTGACAATGATACATGATATGATATATTTTGTTAAAATCTCCTCTGTAGTAGCTTTAATGACTGTTAATCACCATTTAATGTGGTTTTTTTTTTGTTAGAGTTTAAGCTGTGCTTACTTTGCAACTCCCAAAGAGCTTCATCTGACACATTTGCTTGAATGGTCATGAACTGTACTTCCTCCGTGATGAGGAAGTTGCTTGTGTGGAGAGAGGAGGCGAGATCTTTGACTCTTATTTTTCTGAAAAGTATTCCGAAAAGTTGTTCAACACAAGGCTGATGCCATGATTGTTATAATGATGAATAACTTGTACAGAAAGTCATTTTGGGAGAATTGAATTTCTGTCGATTGATGGAACTTAAAGGGAAAATCCACCCTAAAGCAGAATTCACACATTATTTCTATGATATTTTAGAGCTCAGTTTCGATTTATGAATATGAACAAATCTCTTAAGACTCAAGTGATGATGTCATTCAAGAGACAAATTCTGGAGCTGCTCCAAAGATGGTGAATAATGGAACAACTCCTCACACACTGACAGTACCCATGGTGATTGTACTGGGATATGGGTACATTTTCTGATGCAGAGCTGTAAACTCTACATTTAAATACAGCTCATTTGGATGTAATAGCTCAAACAAAGATTCTTTGAAAGTCTGTGAGTCTAATTCAATGTCAGTGGACCAACTTCAAAATGTGTCTTTTGTTGATCTCACAAATTCAAGATTTGATGATCTGATATCCAGCTTAGGGAGACAGTTTTGTCTGATTGACTTAACTGGTCAAATTATTTGGAATAACACAATGTACATTCTGTTTGAGGGTGGATTATCCCTGTAAGTTTTAGAAAGTCATAGATAGATAGAAAGTCATTGTTGGCTACTAGAGAATGACATAAACCACTGGACTCTGGAGATGGACAAAAAACCTTTATTTTCCTGTCAAGGTTCCCATAAAGAGCGACTTAACACCAAAAATAAATCTACTGGCAGACTGATTAATGATTTAATAATGAATGATTAAATGCATGCTATCGCAATCTGCTATAGCCCCCCCCCCACCCCCACCATGAGAGACTGCAGCAGGCATTGGCTCCATTCACACCAATGAGAGTTGTGGAGGTTTTGACCAAATGTGACAATTTTTTTTCTTCACCATAGAAATTGAGTAAATATTGGACCGTCTCTTACAAGTTGAAGGTGTTCTCAACATTCTGACAGTAAGTTGATGTTTTTTATGACCTGTAGATCCAGCTAAAACAAGTTTGTTTGAGACTTGCCCAGTGATCTCAGTGTTAATGATATCGCCTGTGTAAAAGTCCTGCCCACTCAGGAGACAGGAAAGTTTCCATTTTCACCCGTTGGCACAGCTTGGAATGCATCGTCTTCCTTTTCTTTAGTATCTTTGGTTTAGAGCTGGGTTAGGATTTCAGCGAGGACTCGCTGTGCTACTTGCTGATGTAAATGCACATCTTTTGGACTTGTTTGACTACACAACAATGCTGCACGAAGCTTTTTGAGAAGTTTCATTTCATGCCCGTTTTGGAACTCTAAAGCACTGATCCCCGTGCACTTAAATTGTTTTGGAGAAAGGTGGGACGGTTAACTTTGCGTGTTACGACAAGGACCCAAAAATTTAAATGACATGGGGGTGAGTAGATTATTACAGAATTTCCATTTTAAAGTGAACTGTTCGGCTGAGAAGTCCTATTGTCAAAATCAATATGATACAGCCATTTGCAAATGTATCATATACCACCCACTCATTAATTTCACATGGATGTGGAAGTTGGTTACCTTTTCACAAAGTCCATTTATTTAGGTTGTTTTCTGATCTTTTGTGTTTAATGCCCATGCATACCTGGTTAGACTATTGCATTACCCCGTCTTTCTGTTGGCAAATTGTGCACACATCCCAAAATGTCATGATTGTTTACAAACTGTAAAAGAGTCTATTGGCTGATTTAGGTTACCTACAGCACTGGGCGCAAAGATCAGCTAATGGCAGATTGCAATAGCAATAGCATGCATTTAACCATTAGATGGCAGTCTCTCAATAGATTACTTTTTGGTGTTTAGTAGCTCTTTAAACACTGATCTTTACCTTCTAAAGATATACCTTTTCATTGTGAATTTTATCCTGATACTATTCCTTGGCAGAATCTTGTCACATAAAAAATGCTTCTGTAATTGTACTTCAGCTACCCTAAAAAAACTTGTTTGCTTTTAGTAATTATTAAAACATGTCTTTGTCACACAGCTGATGTGGATGTTTTTGGGGATATGCAAATAATGTTTAGAAGTTTGCATGGTGGGGAGAACGGGAGGAGCCTCAACTGTCCCTGGTTTGAATTAGGAATGCTAACTCTGTTTTTGGTTTAAGGTGCAATCTATAATCCAGATGTAAACAAATGGATTGCCCCACCACTTTAAGCCAAACCATGGAGATATTTTCTTTTTCCATTTCAAATTGATTGAGTGAGCTCTTGATAGATGGATAGACTATATATGCCAGCTAAATCAGAATTTATGCATTTTGATGTTATAATAGTTTTCTTTCATATGTCTAAGTAGTATTTCTAACCGTTGGCTGAACATTGAGTTTGAGTTATGATGGTTATTATGATGAGTTATGAAAGTTAGAAAAGTCAATCTCTTGAGAAATCCATATAGACGATTTCAACCTGACAACAAAAACAACTGAACATTCCAGAATGGACTACATTTGATTTCCTGTCAGCTATTGATGACAGGACGCTGCTACAGGAGATAAACGGGTCAAAGCTGTCCGTTGCAAAGCAATTCCAGTGAAACAGTCTATACATACATTCAAAATGTATGTTCAAATAAATTACAGATTGGGAATTTACTGTGTCAGAAAAGAAATTTTGGCTGATTCTCCATACCAAGAAGTCCAAGTGATTACTTGCGTCCTTGTGGAGAGCGTTCTTCCAGAGTTTGCTTGGGGAGAACATACCGCAAAAACACAAGCACAGTGTATAAAATGACCCATTG
>OMKL01051798.1:0-11648 GCA_900302295.1 Parasudis fraserbrunneri
GGGGGGGGGTGGTCTCAATATTCACCACTATACTGCATATTGTTTGCCCTTGAGAGAGAGTATAATGCCATTAATGATCAGCAGTATTTCTAGTCTGTAGTAGTCAAAAGGTGTAAAATGGTTTCATATTTTTGAAATAGGGGTCCATGGCCTGATGTACATCTATTTTGGGGTCCTTGACATGAAAAGCTTTGGGAATTCCTGCCTTACAGAATTCTAAGACAAAATGGCAATTTCAGTCACAAGACCACCAAGACACTTTCCTGTCTTCGAAGCTCTTGCTGAATAACCAGTGTGTCTCTCTCTTGCATGTCCACAGATGCCCACAGGTTGCACCACGTCAGCGGCCTGGCCTGGATAGATGAGCACACCCTTGTCACCACCTCCCACGATGCCAGCGTCAAGCAGTGGACTGTTAATTTCTGATCTGCACCAGGGCACTCCTACGCACATCCATATCTCTAGAGACAAGGACTATTGTAGAACACTCACTCACATTCTCTTTCTCTCTCTCTGCTCTTTTCTTTCTTATACAATATTTTCTGTGTCTAAATGGTGGTCTCTGCTATCAGCCAACCCCTGAATTATAAACGGTCATTATGGCAGGGAAAAGCAGCTCCATACCAAGCAAGATATCTAAGATATGTTTCTTTTGATGCTAGTCATCTGTCAGCTAACACAAGAAAAAAGCAACGAAAAGCACCATATAAAGAAAGCGCTTTACAACTTTTTTTTTTTTTTTTTTTTTGAGCTTTATAGAACCACAAAAAAGTACAAGCTCAACATTCCATAGGCAACAGCCTTCTCAGTTCAAACTGAAATGCCTGTGTGTGTGTGTGTGTGTGTGTGTGCGTCTTTGTTTGTGTATGTGTGTGTGTGGGGGGCTGGGGCTGGGGCTCAGTTCATCACTGCATAAATGGATGAGCTGAACAAAAAACTTTCTGTGGTGAAGGGAAACCTTCTGGGTTGCGCTCCTGACATTTTGATGAGCAGGTGATCCCAGTCACACTTGCCTGTTAATTCCTGTTTTCAGCAACGGTCAATGTTAGGGATTTTATTAGGGTTGGTGTTTTTCTTTCTTTCTTTTTTCTCTTTGTCTTTGACTCAATTCAGTGTCTTTTGTTATCTGAAATCTTTTTTTCTGGTGTGGATTGCGGAGCAATAATAGGAACTGAAAAACAAAACTAATATCATGTACAATCGAAATGCTGTGTATTCAATGAAGCTCCAGTATTTGTAACTGTCTTTTTTGTTTGGGCCCACAATGTTCCAATGTCTCACTTTTTTTCTTTTTTTCTCAATGCTTCCACTTTTCCCCAAAGGTGGAAATTATTCATTTAATATTAATGATAATAATAATAATAATAAAAAAACAACCTTTTTATGCATTTTCCAGTCTATTTTCATTTGTTCTGTTTCTGCTTGTCAAAAGCTGGTTTATATGCTGATTGTCCAACTGGTATATCATATGCTACACACATTTATTTTCAGTTTGCTCCTTCATGCCATTTGCTAAGATGCTGGCTCTCAATATATAGCCAAATATAGAAAATTGCCTGTAGGGATGTCCTTAGCGGTATGGTTTTGCCCTAAATAAACACTGGTCCAAAGTCAACAAAGCAGGGTTCCCACAGTCATGAAAATCCTGAAAAAGTTGTGGATATTTTCCAGGCCTGGACATTTTTTGGAAAATTATTAAATACCCATAAAGTCTTGGAAAAGACATGGAAATTTAAAATCATGGTCACAAATAATTATGTAATACATTTGAAATTATAAATTACAGGAGTTGTACGATGAAAATAGGTCAGAGAGACTGTTGCGGTTGCGATTTCTTTTGCGCGATTCCAAACTAGCCACAATAAAGCTTTCATAGAAGTTTACAAAGATGTAGCAGTTAAATTAAAGGTTGTTCATTAATTCACAGTAGAAATAAAGTCATGGAAATTTGGTATGAAGTCATTGAAAGATTTTGGAATTTAATGGAAAAATAAGCATGCAAACCCTGACAAAGGGTTGCACCTGACAGTGTAGAAGGGGGCTTCTCATTCATAAACACAGTGCCCTTGAGATGTATAATGATATTTTGGTGATGTTTCAGTAAAGGTGGCAACAATTTTGGCAAGCAATTGGCATTTATTGAATTATTGAATAGGATCCCCATCAGCTTGACACTGGAATTGGGTATTGCTGAATCCTGGTGTTGTGGCCAGATGGTTGAGTTTTATGGAGCCAACCTTATGTTGAATACAGGTGGCATTAGCTTGTGATAGGAGCTTATATTTAAAGGCTACAGTTATATGGTAATATTCAACATTATCTGGTCTTTAGAAGATAATTTTGAAACGAGGACCACATTGTTAATGCGTTTAAGTTATTCCAATCAAAACTCAACAGCATGGCAAATTCCAATTGCCAAACATGCATTTGAAGAACAGACATTTGGATGAATATCCCCTGCAATCTTATGAAATTAAAAGTTGAAAGGTATATTATTCATTTTACAAAATGCTAAATGTGGCTAATGCTACTGATAAGGCTTATGAGATGTATTTTTAAAGCAACAAGTATCATCATGTTGAGATTTTTTAGATGTTTACCAACTAGACCAGAAACCGGATGCACCTTGTATGTAATCTGGGTTTATTGGACAAGCAGGAGGGGTAAACCGCAGTGGGAGAGTCATAGTCACTGAGTACCCACAGGTCTCCATGTAGGAGACAGCCAGATAGATAGACACTTTATTGTCATTGTATAAATACAACAAAATTGAGTTTTGCAACTCCCAACTCCTTGTAGCCAACCATTAGGCCTACTACAAGCAGTATCTTTGCTACAAGCACAGCAAACAAGAAACAGCTTGCAGCCTCTGAGAGGCAGGATGAAAGATGGGCCTTCTTTGCAATGGTCTATCGATACAGGTTTTTTAATGGCCAATGCCGATATTTAGAGTGCAGGACGGCCGATATGATTTTTTTTGTTTGCATCTGATAAAATGCAACAATGTAACAATAACAAATGAGACACAAAATTGCTGAAATTAAGTTCACTAATAGCTAGCTTTGCTGGTTCATACATCAGACCGCCAAATCCGGGTACTTTTTGGCTTTTTCCGCGGCCGTGCCCACTTCTAGTGGAAAAGACGGACACCATTTCCATTGATCACTATTGTATTTGGCCTGTAAAAACTGTTGGCAGAACACTTATATTGTTGGAAACGTTGTTTTGTTAGTGCATCAAGTTATGTCAAGCAATTACTTTCCAATGCTGGCCGCCATTGAGTGTTAGCGCTATTGTGAAAGGTTGCAGGATATTTCCCCATTTCCCTACCTGGACATTTAATATTATGCTTATGAATCTCTGGGTGACCTAAAACTAAGAGGTAATGACTATTTCTGGAATGTGATAGTCTTCGGCATGATTTATATGTTTGTTTTGTCCTAAAAGTTGTAGTTTGTGAGCAAACTAACCCCTGTTTTCTCCCCAAGTTGTTTTCCCCCAAAAAGAGTTGTGGTGATCACAAATCAGGGTGGATGATGTATTGCTGGTCTGATGTATGACTGCTAGGTTTGCAATTGTCAACATTAGCCTAAATAAAGATAGAGCAGCCCCTTTCCGGGCAAGCTAGCATGAAGTGATTGGTATCAACGGATTCCTTGTGATCTCTAGTTTCATGATACCATTTTTACTCTAGCATTAAAATTGAGCCCACTAGAGCCCACAAAAGATGGTAATGTCAGCGGGTCAATATATAAAAATTAAATATAGGCTGATACTGATGTTTAAAAAATGGGCACTATCGGGCCGATGTACTGGCAAATATATCGGTCGATCACCATTTCCTTTGATGGATGTCAAGGTAACAAACACAAGGACCGCCACTAACAATAAAAGGATACTTTGAGATGTGGGTGTGGATAGGAGAGAGTAACATCTTTCAGGGAGTTGCACGTCCATTTCGCATAAGATATTTAGCATGTCACAGTTGACTGACAGCAGACACATAAATTCTATAAATTAAAATAATAAACTGCTCAACAAGTGCATCAATCCTTGCGGTATTCTATGATTGGTCTAATAATAGGCAGACATAAATAAGTAGACCATGGCTACAGCCTAGACATAACAGCTGACTGTCACAGAATGTCAATTCAAAATGTTTTTATTAGCATGAACATAAGCAATACAATACACAACTACACAATATATAAAAACAAGTTCATAAAATGTTAAAGTTAAGTCTTCAATTTTGCAGAGATCCTTTATAGACAAAGAAGACTATACAGGACAGAGCTGACTGTCCTTCCTGAGAACGCTCAGTTCATCCAACATACTGTGTGTTATAACCTGCTCTGCATGTTTTACCAGTCTGTTGTGGCCCACCTACTTTTCTTTGCTGTTGTGTGTTGAGACGGTAACACCAAAGTAAAGGAGGTCAGCAGGGTTAACAAACTGGAGAAAAAGGCCATCTCCGTCTTAGGTCAGAGACTGGACACTCTGAAGGCTGTGGTAGAAGAAAGCATGAGGTCCAAACTCATCTCCATCATGAACAATACCCCCTATGTTGATGAGCTGGTGCAGTTAAGAAGCACATTCAGGCACAGACTTATCCCCTTAGGTGTGCCAAGGAATGCTTTAGGCATCACTTTGTGCCAATTGACATACATCTCTACAATAACTCATTCGGCAAGTGTTGGGTGGTAACGCGTTAGAGTAATAACATTAACCTACTTAATGAGTAGTGTAACGCATTACTACCTCAATTTCAGTAATAATATTACAGTTATCCTATCAAAACAACTCCTTACTCCATTACTTTGATTTTGTCAAGACCAAAGATGACAAGAACGTCATTGTCGATTTGTAATCCAAACTGCACTCAAGGCTTAGGTGCATGTTGTCAGGAAATCCAATGTCAACTTTCACTCTAAAATGATGAGAGCGCAGATTCATCTTCTTCACTTAGGCTACCTGTATGTATTTCATGGAGGCAGGAATAATTCTCAACCCTACTTGGTAGAATTAAAAAGTTTCAGAGTAAATCATCTGCGCGGTTACATAATTTTTGAGTGCGAGAGGAGCCCCGACTTCTCCTACTTCCCACTTAGAAAAAACACGACCAGTCTTTTGAAACACCTACGATCTTACAATGGCACAACAACGTGTTTAAAAAGATTGTCCTACATCATGCTCTGCGCCGCAGTGACCGCGTCGGGTCCTCCGTTGAAAACAATGATCTAGCTCAGTTGAGGGTCTCTTCCACAGATTCCAGCCAGGAGGGTGAATGCTAGGTTGGTCTCAAACTTGACGCTCGGTGTTGACAATGCACGGGTGGTCCTTAACTTACTTGTCTCCGTTTATCAAGCAGGAAGAACAGCTTCCTCATAAACAATCCCCTTTTCCACCTAAACGGTTCGTCAAAATATGTTTCGGACAACATTTCAGGCAATGCAATTACTGGATCTTAATTCATATGTCATCTGCAACGCCTAGTTTAACAGTTTGATCTGAATCTCGTGAATTAGCGCGCCGCTTTGGCGCGGATGTATTTGCATGAATTTAAAACAAGTTAACGTTGTGCTAATTTAGTCCGTCGAACGCGCCGAACTAACCCCTCCCAACGCCGTGCCGCCCCCCTACATGCATTGCATGGCCGCATGTGCTCCTCTCGCCTATCATAGAAAATGATTGAATGCGGCTACGCTGCTGGACCTTGTAGTAGAATTCCCCTTTAGTTTGCACGTCTGTTTTGAACGCCCCTTGTGGTGTGCTACACGACGTGATCATTCACACAGAGGCGCACAGGCGAAATAGCCTGTTGTACCGAATTTTGACGGTAAGAAAGGAAGCAATTCTGGGGGGTGTAACGGAAGTAATGTAACTAGTAACGTAACGAATTACTGCTTCAGGGAGCAATAAGTAGGCCTAAGTAGAAATGAGTAATGAGTAACGAGGAATGTATTTCTTTTTTTGAGTAACGCCCCCAACACTGTTCGACAACGGCCCTGACCTAAGCCAACGGGTGCTAGTTAACATTCACACAAACAGACACACACACAAACATTATGATCCAAAATGCTTGACTTCCCTGCTGATTTTCAATTTGCAACTTAACGCAACGTGTTTTACAGCAGGAAAATTGCAGGATATTGTGAAAATAGCTAGTCCATGAAAAAAAATGTGTGACTGAAAGGTGACTGTCAAATGAAGATTGCTCCTTGTCACTACAGTGTTGCAAGGTAAAACTGGCCATGGGAAGCAGAACCAGTAAATTGTTAGCAGCTTGACCATTAATGCGAAAATATATAGGGGATTGGTCAAATTTGCAAGCTGTCACAAATTTGTTGGGTTTGGTTGAATTTGTTACAGCCATGCGCAGAGCGTGACAGGGTATTTTAATCACTCCTGTGTGTGTGTGTGTGTCCGTCCATTTCCGCCATTACTCCAGACAGTTCTGATCCGATTCGGATTAAACTTAAGCTGGTTTCTTCCAGTAGGTCAGGACCCGAATACTCGAATCGGTCAACTTTTCTTATTTGAAGTAATTTCCACCTTTGTCCATTGAAATCAATATTGATACGTTGGACCTTTTGAACGCAGGAGGGCGATACGACACAAAGCCTCACTCAGGGTTAACAACCCTGCGGGGTTGGCCAGGAGGAGACTCTGTTAATCAGCTTTCTGGCACCAGTTTACAACATGGACATGCCCGAGTGAACCTTGTATTGTAGTTGATATACCTATGCATTAAAACAGTTAATCTTTTAGTTACATCAATATTGTGCTGTCAGAACAGTTTTAATGTGCGCTATTGCCGATTTGACCACTTACACTTGAGATGTCCCAGTGGCTAATTCCTCAGCCTAATGCGTAGGTGTACGTCGCTGACGTTACCCAGATGGGGGCAGCAACACTTGCAGGCTTTGCCCGCTCACGTGTGAGTGTAGGCATCTCTCTGTGTGCCCTTCTAGTGTTAATTCTTGCAATCGCAAGATCGCAAAATCCTGGAGGAACAATTTTGCCTGTTTATTTATCGATTTTGAGAGCTGGGAAAAAAGCCTGAAAGCTGGTAGTAACAGCTACCACTGAGGCATCCGATGCTAGAGGTTGACCGCTTTTGCTCCTTTAAATGTAGGCTACCAGAGTGAAATATCACTTAAAGCTTAAAATGATTTCCATCTCTGGGAAATAAGATTCTATGGTGATCAAACTTTCAGGCCATTGGTCAAATGTGAGCAGGCATTCATGCAATGCCTGTGCCAGGCAAAGGTCTTGTGCCTGTAAAATCTGTGTAAATGCCAAAGAAATAGTCAACAGGAAAGGGAGGTGCTGTTAGAGCAGAGGAGCTTCCAGCAGGAGAACCCATCCACAGAGGGCCTCACCACTAGTGCTTATGGGCAGAAGCTCAGGTTTAGCCTCCAGGTGCCTGCTTGCACCAAAGGAGCCATCTCTAGCCTCTAGGGTCAGCCCCGTGCCATGGGGTCCATCTCCAGCCTGAGGGAGGAGGGAGGAGAGGGAAACTGAGAAGTGCAAAGCTACAGAGGTCAAGGGGGAAAAAGTGGAAAAGCAAGAGAGTGAAGCTGAACAAAACAAAGAGGAGAATTGTTCAATTACGAAGGAAGAGGTGGAGGACATGGAAGCAGGAGAATGTGGAAGCTGAGGAAATTATTTGTTATTGTCCCTCCAGAGGAAATCTTGAAGGGTTTGTGGTCAAACTGCCAACTGGATGATGACAGCTTTGTCAACTATTCAGAGGACAGAGAGATGGAGGCATCGGGGAAGGAAAATGGAAAGGAAGTGGAGGAGAGGTGTCCTTCTTTGACTGTTGTTGAAGAGCCGTCCCGGTTTCAGAAGAATGATGCCACAGACTTCACCTGCAGTGATGAAAGCAGAGATGAGGAATAATATGAGAGAAGCATATTTCTCAAACAGACTCAAACAGATGTTGTTGGACTCTCTAGTATTGCAAACCTTTCCGACCAATCCCAAAAAGATCTGTGAGGATGTGATTAAAACAAAAAAAAAGAGCTAAGAGAATTAGGTGATTGGTGCAAAGAATTATGCAAAGTTTATTATATTACAAATAAATATATATTATAGCTATATAGTAACTTCTTTACTGTGAATTTCTCCAGACTTCTCTTGGCAGCGCCTGAGGCATGGCCAGTAATAGCAACCCACTAAAATCTAACTCACACATCAAACCAAAACCAAAACATATAAACAATGCGTAATACCAAGAAGGGCTCTCGTGCCTAGAGGTTGCTGTTTGACGGCATTACATTCTACCTTTAACACTGATAACTTGTGATGCTGCATGGATAATTTTGGCATTTTCTGCGCACTTAAAATAGCCTACTCCATAGTTCAGAATCTGTTATTCTGTATCACAGGGTGATGAGTGGAACTCATAATGAAACACTAGATATCATCGTACATTATAATATTTCACATGTTTATTCAGGCACACATCACAAAAATAAAATAAGCGTTTCGGGACAAAGCCTTCATCAGAGCGTTCAAAGCTCACAGATTCCTGTAATTAGACCCATGAATTAAGACTGATTAAAATTTGGCTAAGCTGCAACTAGATCCAACCCAACCCAGCTGTGATGACTACACCCCTCCCCCTCCCCCTCTATACATATAAACTGACCAAGAATCTGTGAGCTTTGAATGCTCTAATGAAGGCCTTGTGCCGAAACGCGTAAGTGTTTATTTTTGTGATGTGTGCCTGAATAAACATGTGAAATATAAGTACTTTGTCATTTTTGATTAACATTTTGGGATGTGCTACCTTTTCCCTGTTTTTTATTTTTTTATTTTTTTATTTATTTTTATATGCTCATCGGATGACTTTGGTTCAGCACAGAAAATTCCCTCTACAAATATAATATTTGTCGGACAATCTGATAGATAACTAGATCTGATAGAACATTTATAAGACACTAGTGCTATTAAATTCATTGTAGTGTACATCTCTAATGTTTTTGACTGTAATGACTGTAGTTATAATGCATTATTAAGCATTAACCTATAGGTCTATGTGCTCTCTAGTTGGATAAAAAAAAGGAAGGAAATGACAACTTCGAGGTTAACTATGATTTTACTCTGAAGAGCCATGCCTCTTACATTTTATTGAGGAGCAATCCCCATCTCCCACTACTGCATACCTCCCCAGTGACCACAACAAGAAAAGGGAGGTTGATTTGTAATGGATGAAGATCAGGGGCCAAGTGAGGAGGTCCAGGGGGAGGTTGAGGAGTGCCTGGAGGACAACAATCACGTACGACACATATTCTTATCTTGACCTCTACAAACTATTAATATTAATATTTTAAAGGGATATTTTGATATTTTTGATTATCTTTAGAGTAAGCTTTTCTTTTACAGCCCGCAAATGATATGACATTAAGAAGTGATACATTCTGCTCCTTGATATTGCAGTGAAATTATGAGTAATAATTTTACTCAATTACATCTGGAGCCGCACTATAACGAGTGATAATTACACTTAAATTACTCAGACAAATTAGCTGCTAATTTATATTAAACTTTAGAGAAAAAGATCAACAGCTTTACTGTAACAAGCTGCAACAGTAAATGAAATAGGTAAAGGTAAATTACTCTGCAATTAACCAATAAAAGTGTCTACCAATTTTAGTATAATTAGTATGTAATTACTAACAGCATGGCCTGAAAAGAAAAGTGTGGCCTACCCAATCTCTTGCCCCATATAGGCGAAATAATCAAATCAATGACCCCTTTAATCTTTTTCCCATATCGTGGTATGGTATGGTATGGTTAATTACTCAGGTAAATGAGCAGGTAATGTATATTAACTTGTAGTAAGAAAAAAGACCAGTAAATACTCTATAATTATCAGCAATTCTCATTTCAATAAACGACATTATATTATGGTGAACTAGACGTGCTGTTGGTGACCAACAGTGGGTATATCCCCGAACGGCCTGAATTCTCAATCCACCTTTTCGACAATGCCCCTAATCTGAGCTATTGTGGAATAGCAGAGCATGTGGGCAGAGTTGGAGCGGCGAGAATCGCGTTCCACGCTCACGGAGCAGTTCTCCTGCTACCCACACACAACACCAACACGCACAAACAATGCACATGCCTTGCCTATTTTAGAAGCTTTGCAAACCTGTACATCCTCCCACAATGTCGCCTTCATGGTAGGCCAGTACTGTAGAGATTGGGACATGACTTAAATACGTTAGATCAAATGATATTGAGTCACAACCAAGCTAATCAAGCCTGGGCAAAAAGTAAAAAATGACCTCCTAGACCTCCTAAACTTCCATTCAGCCTGAAGTTGTCCTCATGATGTTCACTGTCTCTATGTACTGTAGAGATCATTGACTAACTGAATTACTCCAACACCGATATCCATCAACACCCACCAGAAGACAGCTGTCAACACCAGCGTCAGCATAATCAAAAATGAAATGTACCACGTGTGATCCTTCCAAACGAGTTGTTGAGCCCTCGATGTCTAAATCATGCCAAGGTTTGCCCAACAGTGTCATAGGTCAGAAACTTAACAAGTGCTCTCATTGGATGAATTGTCTTTGCCAAGTTGGAAGGCAGTTTTCATGGTGTGAGCGGTACTGGAGCGAAATTGGAACAGGAGAGAAAGCCGCTCCACCAACCCCACTCCACGCTCCATCCAAAATCCCTGCACTCCCGCTCTCCGCTCGCTTGTGCCCCACTCTGCTCACATGCTCTGTGGAGTAGTTTATGTTTTTAGTTTTATGAGAATGGTGCCACCATGAGGCAAGATGACTCTGAACTTCACAGGACCACTTTCCTATTGTAAGGCAAACATATTTGTCAAGTTTGGTGGAAATCGGACAGTACATTCACAAGTAACGAATCATTTCCTGTTTACCATGCGTTTTTTCCGAAATTTTATTGGATCAATTATTGAAATAACACATTTGAAGATGTTAGTCCCCAGATTCCACACAAGTTTGGTGAGAATCAGGTGAACAGGCTAGGGGGAGTAGGGAAAAAAGTGTTTTTCCAATTATTCAAGATGGTGGAAATTCCAATATGGTGAACTTCATAGGTCCTTATGGCAAAGTTGTTGAGCATGAGTAGAAGCATCTCTGGATACCAGATTCATGACTGTATGACTAACAGTTCAGGAGATAAACTAATTTGAAAATTGAAAGTTCGGCCTGATGCTTGCGCTAGAGTAAAGGTCATGGGGTCACCATGAACTGAGTACCAAGGACCCCAATTTAAACAAGTTGAAAGACTTATTTGGGTTTTTATCCGATTAGCAGACCTCATACTGAACTGTTCTGTACTGTGTAAACTGTACCGGTGTATGTTGATGTATGTTGTTTTGTTAATAAAGTATCTCAATCAATCTCAATCAATCAATCAGTCACCAAAATCAATAGGCTTCTTCATGTAGGGGTCACAGCAAATGTGAAAATATTCAAATGAAAGCCCTCGGAGGTATCGTGTTCACAATAAAAAATGTAAAGTGTGGACTGATGGTGGTGCTAGAGGAAAGGTCATGGGGTAACCAAAATCAATGGGGTTCATCCATTCGAATGAAAGCTATTCAAGTAACACGCAAAGTCTGTGGCTGCGGCGGTCAAGATAAATCCATAATA